>CAWUFW010017022.1:122500-282005 GCA_963921515.1 Calotriton arnoldi | reverse complement strand
GATGCTATCACCAATCATGACATGTAAGGCTCACTTTTATTGCAAGGAGCCAAAACAAGTCCTACGGTCTATGATATGTTCATCCAGGCACAGCTTTCTTAGCCAATATCACACTACAGTCTCTGACTTGTAGTTTCACTTTGTCTGAGCATTGTGGACTAAAATGCCAGAACTTGTTTTGTGTAGTTTGAGGACAAGTAGCAGATGCAGTCGTGAAGGGAGTCCAGCGGGGCACTACACTACGTACTGTACTACATTTTAACATAGAAATACTCTTAAAATTCATCAGTTTCAAAGACTAATGGCAGCAGCTTTTCTGACAAAAGAGCAAGCGTGCATTAAATGTCTTGCTGTTGGTAGTTGTTGGTCCTCAAGCCGCTGAGCGCCTCTACACTTGTCACTGACCCAATCCATGCAAGGACACAATACTCCTGAAAGGTGTGCAAACAGTTTTTTTAATACTAGTATCTGCACTTCACATAGGGCTGGAGCACCCATAAAGTGCAACACACGCACAGAATCCCTGGTGGTAAGGTCTCTGCAGACATGATCATGGCACACAGTGTCTACAGGCCAGGTTGAATTTAAATGAAATGCCGCAGCAGGCTTCAACCCGCTATGGGAACATGCTATGCAATCTAACAAGCATATGAATTAAAGCAGAATAAATTACCAGGATGAATTACTCGCCTGCTCCTGCTGTTCTTGCCGCCAGCTGGGGGTACTCCTAACTCCAGAATCCTTTGCTCTCCCAAGAGGGAGGAGCAAGCCAGCACTCACGCGCTTTAAAAAGCGCCTTCGACCCCCGCAGCGCGGGACGCTGCCTTCTCCTGCTCCTGCTGTTCTTGCCGCCAGCTGGGGGGACTCCTAACACCAGAATCCTTTGCTCTCCCAGGAGGGAGGAGCAAGCCAGCACTCACGCGCTTTAAAAAGCGCCTTCGACCCCCGCAGCGCGGGACGCTGCCTTCGCCTGCTCCTGCTGTTCTTGCCGCCAGCTGGGGGACTCCTAACACCAGAATCCTTTGCTCTCCCAGGAGGGAGGAGCAAGCCAGCACTCACGCGCTTTAAAAAGCGCCTCGACCCCCCGCAGCGCGGACCCTGCCTTCGCCTGCTCCTGCTGTTCTTGCCTCCAGCTGGGGGGACTCCTAACACCAGAATCCTTTGCTCTCCCAGGAGGGAGGAGCAAGCCAGCACTCACGCGCTTTAATTCGCGCCCTCGACCCCCGCAGCGCGGGACGCTGCCTTCGCCTGCTCTTGCTGTTCTTGCCGCCAGCTCGGGGGACTCCTAACACCAGAATCCTTTGTTCTCCCAGGAGGGAGGAGCAAGCCAGCACTCACGCGCTTTAAAAAGCGCCCTCGACCCCCGCAGCGCGGGACGCTGCCTTCGCCTGCTCCTGCTGTTCCTGCCGCCAGCTGGGGGGACTCCTAACACCAGAATCCTTTGCTCTCCCAGGAGGGAGGAGCAAGCCACCACTCACGCGCTTTAAATAGCGCCCTCGAGCCCCGCAGCGCGGTACGCTGCCTTCGCCTGCTCTTGCTGTTCTTGCCGCCAGCTCGGGGGACTCCTAACACCAGAATCCTTTGTTCTCCCAGGAGGGAGGAGCAAGCCAGCACTCACGCGCTTTAAAAAGCGCCCTCGACCCCCGCAGCGCGGGACGCGCCCGGGCAAAGCCCGGGCCAAGGGCGGGCCCATCCTTGCCCGTCATCGCCCGGAAGAGGCTGGGCTGGGCCACCCCCTGTCATCATCAGCCTGACGCCCTGGACAGTAAATCCTTGAGGTACTGTTTGGCATTTGAGCATCATTCAACTACTGTCCCCATCCTGCTTTGCCCGTTTCTTTGATTTATCCTACGTAGTCTTGATCTATTGACATTTGACATTTTGTTTGTTGTTGTGCCTGCCTGGGATGGGGAAAAGGAAGGGGATCGAGGCTGGGTGGGGGGTGCGTCCAAGAAGAGATCTAAGAAATGGCCCCAGGCTCCAGGGCATGAAATTGAGAACGAAGGGGTGTTCGGGGAGAAAGTGCTAGATCGCATCGAGACTATTGTCGCTGATTGCGAGGGGTTGCTCATGTCACCTACTGTCGCTATAGACGCGCCTACCCTTGAAACAACCCTTAAGCCTTCTCACTCATCTACCTCGACCGGATCCAAAAGCACTGGGTATGGGAAAATCCCAACTCTTTTCGAGAAAGTGGCTAACAAACCGAAGCCAATATTAATGCCAATTCTAGCTCCAGAAGCCCAAACAGATCGTTCTTCTAACCCTCTGTGTCCCTTGAGTGATGTGTCCCCTTCTGAGCTTGTTATAGTAGCCGATCTTCCCTTGAGTAACCATTTCGCCCTCCTTGCAGATCACTAGGCCACAAATGACATACATAATGATCTGGAGCATAATAGTACATCTGCTCCTGGGCCTACCTCGTACTCCCCAAGGGGAAAAATGGGGGCTGGTAATGATTTTGCACCCTCTAACCAAAACCTACAAAGGGAAATAGCTGTCCTAAAAGGCTCCATTGAATCCCTGACTATATTAGTGTCCAAAATCTATCACAAATTAGAAGAATGCACTAGACTCCAGCCCCCCTCACCAGTGTCCAACTCACATAACTATGTTAACTTGAGGACGGGCTTGCACTGCCCCCTTTGAAGCGAACCGGACAGAATGCCCCAGCCAAGAACCCCGCCCTCCAGTTTGGCCCACTTGATTCCAACATTAGGGCACCAGATATTCTACCATCCGCCCACGATAGGTTTCAGAAGGACCAGGGTGAGAAATACAGGGGTGCACCATGGGATCTAGCAGGGCACGGGATATTACCCAAGCAAGTACCACAGAGATTGAATGGAGGCTGTAGTAATATGGCATCTTCATCTCCCCAACCTCCCCAACTAGCTCATCCCTTGTACATTACACCCCAGTCGAAACCTATTTATATGACCAACATTCCCGAAGTGGATAACAATAGTTCCAAGCACGAGAACGGAGAAACCCTCAAAAATAAGGCCATACATTGGTTGAGGCATATCAGGGGTTGTAGATCCATAATAAGGGATGATATCGTCCAGGCAACAAGATGTGTCTTAAAACATAGTCCAACTGATGCCCTAGAGCTTCTTCTAGTTAACGACCTTCTGATACAGAATCTAGTTGCCATGGAATCAAGATCGTATTCCCCACCCTCTACAAAGATTAGACTGAAACTAAATATCCCTTTTACAACTGAACGAGCTAAAACTGCACCCCAGTTTTCTGGGGACTCACCTACTTCAACACTATCTCAGAATGATTGACTCTTATTACCCCCTATCAAGGATCCCAAGCGTATCCTTAGTATAAATTATGAGCGTACTCTTTCTATAGTTCACACGCACCAAGAGGGTTCCTCTCCAGAGCTTGAGAACACGCTCTGTAACCTACAGCCAGTCCCAGATATTGCTTTAGTCTCTCCATCGGGCGATCACATGCAGGCTAGTAGCTCGGATACACCTAGCTGCTCCCCAAGAGAGCTAAATTACTTACATATCCCATCGCCTCCCCAGGTTCACTTTCCGGGGGAAACCTGATTGCCCCCACTGGCTCGAGCTTATTAACCACCATGAGATTTGTATACTTCAGGAAACATGGAGTTTGACCCCCACATTCATACCTGGGTTCATGACTTTTTACAGACCGGCCATGTCATCTAAACATGGCCGGCCGTCAGGTGGGTTGCTCACCCTAATTAATATCACACTTAATTGCGACATCAAGGAGCTGGATACTAACAGCCCTGATATTTTAGGGTTAAGGTTAAGTAATGGCAAGGGCAAGTCCATTGATATCTTCAACGTGTATGCCAGAAGCACCAGAGGAGGTAGCTCTCCAACTCTGCATGCCCTGGACAATCTACTGGAAGATAGACACGATGGCCATTCCCTAATAGTCGGTGGTGATTTTAATGTGACATTTGAGCCACTCGACTGGGTAGAGTCTCATGACGTGAGCGAGGAGGATAAGGCTTGGATGGTGCCATCTCTGGAGCTTACCCCCATTAAAAAATGGTCAAAAGCAGCATTGCAGCTGAATGCCATTTCTTTAGAACATAGGCTAAGGGCCGCAAATGGGAGAACCAGCTCCGATAAAGGAGGGGGGATGACTTTTAACGGACCGAAAGGGGTGAGTAGGATAGACTAGCTCCTAGTGGACCTTACTTTATGGCCTCTAGTACGGGATATGGTCATCATCCTGTCTTGTGATAGCGACCATAATCCCCTTAGCCTGACTGTCGAACACCCATGGGGCGAAAGGGGGAAGGTCGCTCTGATTCCATTGAGCACCAAGGAGGTAATCCCCTCCAACAACAAACGTCGGCTCAAATGGCCGGCCGTTATGGCAGATGAAACTAAGACTAGACTGATCAAAAATGATTTAGAAAAGCACCTGGAGACTTTGAGTGTAGAGCCCGACGACCCACCCAAAACATTTGCTTGTAGCATCTCCCACAGAGACTTTTTTGACCATCTGGCCAGTTTCTTTCTTGTCCATGGCCCCAACACCGGGCCAAAGCAGGGTAGATCATTGGGTTCCAACTTATGGTTCAATAGGAAATGCAGAGTGTTGAGAGGGAGACTGTCCGTAGCCATTAGAAACAGGGACGCACCCAGCATACGTGAAGTAAGGAAGGAATATAAACAGGCACAAGCCAATGCAAAGAGAGAATGGGACGAAAGGAGATGGGAAGATCTTGGGGAGGCCATCCATCATCCAGATAGCAGGAAGTTCTGGACCCTTCTGTCCAAGGGCAATTTTGAAAGATCGCCCCCTTTGGCTAACAACATCCCAGCTGAAGAGTGGCATAAACACTTTAGTGACCTCTATTCTTTCACTGAAACACACAATAGAAACCAGTTGTTCCAGGATATAGGCTACCCAGTGTGTACCCTTTCATTCTCTAGAGAGGAAATCCTGTCCTCCTTGGACGCAATTGCACCTGCGAAAGCCCCAGGTCCGGACGGCATCCTTGGTGACCTTTTCCGTGCAGATAGGGAAAACTGGGTTACATACTTCATGACATCGGCCAACGATATAGCTGGCTGGGGGGAGGATCCCCGATTCGTGGAAAGGGGCTGAAGTATTACCCATTTTCAAGAAAGGGGATAGGTCGATGCCTTCCAACTACCGTCCGATCAGCTTGATCGATTGTGCCCAAAAGGTCTTCTGTCGTTCCGTCCTTGCGAAAAATCCAGGACTGGATGGACGAGAATGACATCCTCTCTCCACTCCAGGCAGGATTCCGGCGGAAGACCGGCACAATCGATCAAGTTTTTCATCTTGTCACGCTATATTGGAAGGTAGTTGTCTTGGGCAGGGGAAGTTTATACCTTGCCTTTATAGATTTAAAAACAGCATTTGCCCTTGTGCCCAGGGATTCACTATGGCGGGTGCTTAGGGATATGGGAATGCTTCTGGAGATCCTGGAAATACTAATCAGGTTGCACGATGGAAACTACGCCCGGGTGAGATGGGGGAACCAGGGTCAATATACTGAGCCTATCATGATCCAGCGGGGGATCCGTCAGGGATGTGTTTTAGCTCCAACTCTTTTCTCCCTGTACGTCAATCAGGTAGCAGACTTTTTGTGCTCTCTACCAGCCGATGCACCATCTCTGGTGAACCGTAAAATTTCCACACTACTATTCGCTGACGATACCCTACTGGTTTCCAAAACTCCCATGGGTCTCCAAAAACTTTTAAACCACTTTTAGACCTTTTGCTAGGAGAGGGGCTTGGTCATTAACACCACGAAAACCAAGCTAATGATGCTGAACCCTCATAAATCCTTCAAGGGAAACTTATTCCTGGATAATGTCCCGCCCGAGAGGGTTAGTTCCTTCGATTAATTGGATATGAAGTTATCGGAGGGAATGGCTTGGAAGAATCATCTAGAGAAGGCTTCCTTGAAATTTACTCAGCTTACTGGGGCTTTGAGGAGGGAGCATTGCTTATCGTATACCAGGCCCGTAGCTCCTGCTCTCAAATTGTACAGCTGCAAGGCTGTGTCCAGTGCCCTTTATGGGGCAGAGCTGTGGGGCACAGCACCCACAAATGAGCTCGCAGTCGTGGAAAATAAGTTCCTCAGAAACTTGATATCCCTTCCCCTAAGCACACCCCTTTTTCCTCTTAAGCTTGATCTGGGCATTAAGTCCATCAACGATCTTGCGAGGCTCCGCCCACTGCTGTTTTGGCATAGACTGGTCTCCACTCCTGATCTGGCACCTTATGCCGCTGCCCTTTGTGAGATCTCTAATATGGACACCGCAAAGAAAATTGGCTGGCTTAAACAAGTAAATGCTCTTCGGTCCAGCATTGGTTTGCCAATTCAGGCTATCGGCCACCCACCTTCCCACTCAAGAAGCCAAGTAAAACTCCTGTATTGGGCATGGGTCGATCAGAACAATCTCCGGAAAAGCCAACCGGGCAGCCTAACAGATGCTTTCACTGACTTGAAATCTAATCGTCATTTAGAAAGCTACTTTGATATTATTCTGGTGCCAGCCGACAGGAAATTGTATACACAGTTAATGCTTTTAATAATTCCTGGCAGAGTAATAAATCCCAACCCAAGGGCTGTCCCTCCTGTCCATGTCCACATGAAACAATAGGGCATGTCCTTTTTGCCTGCACAGCATATGCGAAACCAAGGAGCAAATGGTTAGCTCCTGTGTGCAGACAATTAGGGACCCGAAGCTCTAAAGACGCCCTACGGATATTAAAGTCAGATGCCAGACCTCTTTTCGCCTGTGCCACTGCGAAATTCTTAGGCCATTTCTGGGCGATTAGAAGGAGGGCACAGTTAACAGTGTTGACTGTTCCCGATAGATAAAACGGAGACTGTATCGACCAAACAAAATTTCCAATACTGTTATTTTTATATTTCTTAATTAATTGTTTTTACGGTTGTATTTTATGTATTTTAGTCTATTGTGACTAGTGCTAGGGCTTCATCTTTAGACTGTGGCAATTATTCCTTATTGCTCAACGTGTGGGTCTTAAACCCGGAAACTGATTTGAATACATTTTGTTAACGCATTAGCACTTTAGCCCCATAGTCCTGTCAGAGATACCCTAATCGTGAATTATGGGGAATTGCATCATCCATGTTATGTCCATGCTGTTTTATTATGTCAATCTGAGCGCTTTTTATCCTTCATTTGCACACTTGTCTTTTGAAGAGCTCTTTTTAGTCTAATATGATATATTAACGATGTGTATGGTTGTTTCTTTTATGGTTTTTGTAACCAAAATAAAGAATTTTGATGATGAATTACTCACAATGAATTACTCAGGAAGTCTGAGCAACCAGACTTCAAACAGGTAATATATGAAGTGTGTGGTTAGTTTCACCCTTCCCTTAGGGGAAGCACTGTAAGGAAACAGGGAAGTAAAACAAAAAGTGTCAGTTTAAGTAACAATAATAGTTGGGCCTTGCAGGAGTGTAAATAACAGTTTAGTGAGCCTCCCATCCCCAGCATCAGGTGGACTCTCAGACTGTCCTGTGGCTTACCGCCTTGCTGACTGCTGGGGTGTGAGGTGTGGTACAGACATTGTTGATAGCCAGGCCTGACCCAGCTCACAGTCACAAAATGGCAGCACAACACATGCACAGGCTGAAAGTTTTTCCCACTCATAAGAAATTGCTACCCATCCCTGCCTCCTCTTTCCTCTTGCTTTCAGTTTTGAAAGATTTTTTTTGAGTGTGAGGTTATACCCATGGCAACCACCTCTGCTATACTCCAGGCAACAGTTAAATGATAGTGAAGAGTGAGCACACAGTAGATTTAGCCCATGAAGGACTTGACTATGATTTTGACTCTTAAAGTGTGATAAATGATTAGACAGAGCTTGGAATGACCAGTTTACTTTGCGTGACAATTTAATTAAGTCCGGGATGCAGGAAATTGATCAAACTAGTATTAGTTTAACCCTTAATGAGTGACACTTGGCAGGGCAGTATATGTGATGAGCATTAGCATGTTATCAAATCAAAATGAAAAATAATGAGAACGCGTCACCAGAGACAACCGGCATTAACTCTTTTGGTGCGTGCGTCAGCCAATGGCTGACACACGCACCACTTCCCTGTTGCGGCGCACATCCATTGGACGACACCAGGGAGGGCCCCTTTAAATCCTCCGGTGCAAAGAACCCGAGGTTTCTTTTTTTTTTTATTCCTGGAGGAGACGCGGAAGGCTTTCCGCGTCTTTCCCCCACCCCCCTCCCACCCATCTGTGTCATCAGTGCGCCGCAAGGTGCTCTGACGTCACAGTTTTCCCCACCGGAGCCAAGGACAGCCGCAGGTAAGACCACGCTCAACTGCGGTGGGAAACACTGTCCGAAAACGGCCTCCCCAGCTATCAGGCAGGCCTCGTTTGAAAGGGGAGACTCTCTCCTTTCAAACAACGCCTTCCTGAAAGGGTTTCCTGGCCGTGGATTGCGGCTGCGCAGCGATCCACGGGCAGGAAACCCCACTAGACACCAGGGATGTCTTGGGGGGGTCGGCCCTCGTGGGAATGGGCCGCCCCCCAGGGGGCATATTATTTAAAAATTAAGGTGTTGTTTTTCCCTGGGCGGGCGCGATCACTCCCCCCCCCCCCGCCCCCAGGGATAATTCATTTGTGTAAGAATACCCCCAAAAAAGTCAGCAAAATTGAGTGGGATGAAAAAACTGGAGGGTCTCTCAAAGAGGTGTGGCCGATGTAATTAAGGGCCTGAGTTTTAACCTGTTCAATGCGTCGGATGCGCGGGGGCCGTCTGATGCAAAAGTGCTCATGTGCGTTGGATGGCTCCCGCGCGTCTGACGACATGACACTGGAAATCCCTCTGGTGTTGGCAGATTATGATTATTTTAGCTAAATTTGAAGTTTGCAGGGGATTCTGGGTAGGAAAACGTTGGGGATCCATGCAAGCCACACCTCCCTGGACTCCCACGGGTGTCTAGTTTTCAGAAATGTGTGGTTTGGTAGGGTTCACTAGATGGGTGCCGATCCCAGGACCACCAAAAACGCAGGTGTCCCCCTTGCAAAACCACATAGTTTTGTGATAGATAATTTTGATGTCTCCACAATATGTTTTGGGCCCTTGCCTGTCGCGGGTACTTGGCCCACCCACACAAATGAGGTACCATTTTTATTGGGAGACCTGGGGGAATGCTGGGTGATAGGAAATTTGTGTTAGCCCAGTGATCCCACAACTTTCCCACACAGAAATGTGAGAAAAGTGTGATTTTTTCAGCTAAATTTGAGGTTTGCAGGGGATTCTGGGTAGGAAAACGTTGGCGAACCCACAAAAGCCACACCTCCCAGGACTCCTCCAGGTGTCTAGTTTTCAGAAATGTGTGGGTTTGGTACGTTTCCCTAGATGGCCGCCGAGCTCGGGACCAAAAACGCAAGTGCCCCCCTTGCAAAGCCATGTAGTTTTGTGATAATCTTGATGTCTCAACAATACGTTTTGGGCCCTTGCCTGTCGCAGGTATTTGTCCCACCCACACAAGTGAGGTACCATTTTTATCGGGAGACCTTGGAAAACGCTGGGTGGTAGGAAATTTGTGTCATCCAGGTGATCCCACAACTTTCCCACACAGAAATGTGCGAAAATTTGATTTTTTTCAGCTAAATTTGAGGTTTGCAGGGGATTCTGGTAGGAAAACGTTGGAGGATCCACACAAGCCACACCTCCCTGGACTCCCCAGGTGTCTAGTTTTCAGAAATGTGTGGGTTTGGTAGGTTTCCCTAGATGGCCAACGAGCCCGGGACCAAAAACGCAGGTGCCCCCCTTGCAAAACCACATAGTTTTGTGATTGATCATTTTGATGTCTCCACAATACGTTTTGGGCCCTTGCCTGTCGTGGGTACTTGACCCACCCACTCAGGTGAGGTACCATTTTTATCGGGAGACTTAGGGGAATGCGGGTTGGGTGGAAGTTTGTGGCTCCCCGCAGTTTCCAGAACTTTCCATCACTGAAATGTGAAGAAAATGTGTTATTTTCACCCAAACCTGGATTCCCTTGGGTGTCTAGTTGCCAAAAATGTACAGGTTTGCTAGGTTTCCCTAGGTGCCAGCTGAGCTAGGTTCCAAAAATCACAGCCAGTCACACTGCAGCAAAAGGGTCAGTTTTCACTGGAAAAATGTGATATGCCCACGTTGCGTTTTGGGCCGTTTCCTGTTGCGGGCACTAGGCCTACCCACACAAGTGAGGTACCATTTTTATTTGGAGACTTAGGGTAATGCTGGGTGGTTGGAAATTTGTGGCTCCCCCCAGTTTCTAGAACTTTCCATCACTGAAATGTGAAGAAATTGTGTTTTTTTACAAAGTTTGAGGTTTGCAAGGAAGTCCGTGTAACAGAACATGGTGAAAGCCACAGAAATCACCCCATCCTGGATTCTCCTGGGTGTCTAGTTTTCAATAATGTACAGGTTTGCAAGGTTTCCCTAGGTGGAGGCTGAGCTAGAGTCCAAAATCCGCAGCTAGGCACATTGCAAAAAAAGGGTCAGTTTTCACTAGAAAAATGTGGTGTGTCCTACCCACACAAGTAAGGTACCATTTTTATCGAGAGGCTTGGGGGAATGCTGGGTGGAAGGATGTTTGTGGCTCCGCACAGATTCTAGAACTTTCCATCATAGAAATGTGAGGTAAAAGTATTTTTTTAGACAAAGTTTGAGGTTTGCAAGGGATTCTGGGTAACAGAAACCTGTGAGAGCCACACAAGTCACCCCATACTGAATTTCCCTGGGTGACTAGTTTTAAAAAACTTATAGGTTTGCTAGGTTTCCCTATGTGCTGGCTGAGCTAAGGTCCAAAATCCACAGCTAGGCACTTTGCGAAAAAAGGGTCAGCTTTCACTGGAAAAATGTGATATGCCCACGTTGGGTTTTGGGCTGTTTCCTGTCGTGGGCACTAGGCCTACCCACACAAGTGAGGTACCATTTGTATCGGGAGACTTGGGAAAATGCTGGGTGAAAGGAAGTTTCTGGCTCCCCACAGATTCCAGAACTTTCCATCACAGAAATCTGAGGAAAATATGTTTTTTTAGACAAAGTTTGAGATTTGCAAGGGATTCTGGGTAACAGAACCCTGTGAGAGCCACATAAGTCAACCCATCCTGAATTTCCCTGGGTGTCTAGTTTTCAAAAATGTATAAGTTTGCTAGGTTTCCCAACGTGCCAGCTGAGCTAGGGTCCAAAATCCACAGCTAGGCACTGTTTGAAAAAAGGGTCCGATTTTACTGGAAAAAATTTGATGCATCCACGTTGTTTTTGGCCATTTCCTGTTGCGGCCACTAGGCCTACCCACACAAGTGAGGTACCATTTCTATCAGGAGACTTAGGGTTAGAACATGTGTTATTACCAATTTACTTTCTATGCATTTCTCCATTCCAAATGTAAGACAATGTGTAAAAAAGAAGTCATTTTCAAAAATCCCTCTAATTCACATGCAAGAATAGGTACCCACATATTCGGAGTTGTGCAAATAACCACTGCTTCTAAACTCCATATGTTGTTCCCATTTCATAAATACATAGTTTTCCTTGATATCTATTTTTCACTCTTTATATTTTAGAAAGTGAATTGCCCTATACCCGGTACACAATGAAAAGCCATTGCAAGGTGCAGCTCAGTTATTGGCTCTAGGCACCTTTGGTTCTTGGTGAACTAACAAGTCCTATATACCCCTGCAACCATAAGGCTCCAGTGGACATAACGGTATATTGCTTTTAAACTTCTGCCATACTTAAAAGAAGTTACAGGTGAAAACGCAGGCACAAATGGCTGTTTTTTTCAACTTGTTTTCAATATTTGTTTATTTCAACTGTTACTTTATATAGGAATACCTTGAAGGGTCTACACAAATGACCCCTTGCTGAATTCAGAATGTTGTCTACTTTGTAGAAATGTATAGCTTTCTGGGATCCATTATTGGTTTCACATCAATTACTACCACTAACTGGAAGGAGGTTAAAGCACAAAAAATTGGAAAAATAGGCTATGTCTGTCAGCACAAGCTCAATTCCAGTGAATATTTTGGCAATGAAGGAAGTTTCTTTTCGCTTCGCGAGTGAATGAAATTCCTTTCGTTTGACTCGCGTGAGCGCATGGAAAGTGTAGCCTTCTGTACATATTAATGTTGGCAATTGTGAGAGCATTTGAAAGAGGACATTAAGGCATTTACTTCAAAAGAGCCAATGCGAAAAGTTTAAGGGCTTATAGCAGTGTAGGACGTTACTTACCAATCAGCGTAGGTTCCTGCATCCATAGCCTATCGTTCTCGAGTAAAAATAAGCTGAAAGAACAAACAACAGAACTTTAGTATAAATATCGCTTCCTAGTGAAATCACGCATCAACTACGAGGCAATATTCACCTACAACCAACAAAAATAACATAAAGAAGAGAGGCATAGGTCGCATTAAAAGGCGGTAAGACACTATAGGTTAAGAAGTCTTTCATTACATTTCATGTTAAGTGTTTGTTACTCAATTGAATAGAGTTAGATTACAGTGAATCTTTTGTTACAGTTCCTCAGAACAAAATAAGAAAGAAACAAAGAGAAGAACATATCCAGAGAGGAACCAGGAAGAAGAGAAGTGGCTGTCTCTTCTCTGTCCCCTACCCCTTTCCCCCTTTTGAGTTCCTTAGTCACAATATATAACATCTGCAATTGTGGCTGGGAAGTTGGAGAGGGGAATTGGGAATTCACGTCGTTCTGCTCCTGCGCATTTGGTGGTGCTCAACCTGACAGAGTGAAGTGCCCACGTTAAATTTGCACCCGAGCAGAATGGCTGAAGGTTTAGACCTTAAAAAATTAAGTGAAGTCTTGGAAGGAATACAAAAAGAAATAATTG
Organism: Calotriton arnoldi; assembly: GCA_963921515.1. Lineage (NCBI taxonomy): Eukaryota > Metazoa > Chordata > Amphibia > Caudata > Salamandridae > Calotriton > Calotriton arnoldi. Next base: position 269,124 of record CAWUFW010017022.1, on the reverse strand, counting down.
CAGTCAGATAAGAGAATAGGGATTTAAAACAAGATATAATGAATTCCAGAAGAGAGACATCTGAACTAGCGATCAAAATGAATAGTTTAGTTACTGGCACAAATTTTAAGTTTCCTTCGTTCTCAGAGGAGCACACTGGGGACCCTACAAGTCCACAGTCTAAGGTTACAACTCAAGTAATAAACTCATTGTCGCCAGTGATTCCGTTGGCGCCCCCAGAAAGATTTATTGGGGACCCTCAAAAGGCTCAAATATTTTGGACGCAATGTACTTTACATCTTATGTGCCGTCCAGCAGTCTTCCCTGATGCGCAATCGCGAGTAGCCTTTATACTGTCCTATCTTAGTGGGGTCGCAGCTTCATGGTCAATGCCACTGGTGTCTCCAAATGATCCAATTCTCTATGATCTAGATGAATTCAAAAGAGAGTTCCACAGAATTTGTGATCGTCGAAAGGTTTCGCAAGCTACAGACAATGAATTACTGGACCTAAGACAAGGGAATAGAGAACTGATAGCATACTTGGCCCAGTTCAATAAACTGGTAGTAGAAACAGACTGGCCCAAAAATAAAAGAGCAGCAGTATTTTATTGTGGTTTGAAGGATGAATTAAAAGATGCCTTAGCGCAAGTACCTAATCAACCTACGGAAATCTCAGCTCTTATTGATTTGGTACTGGAAATAGATTTCTGTCAGAGCGAGAGAAGAGGAGAAAAGAGAAGAGACTTCCGCTCCAGCATAGCAAGATATGATTGAGCAAAAAATGAAGCAGCTAAGGTAGTTGAAGGGCAGCATAGCTCTGAGCCTATGCAAATTGGTACCATTCGAGGGCCGCTATCAAAGGAAGAGAAGGAGAAACGGAGATTGAACAAGCAGTGCCTTTATTGTGGGGCAAGTGGATATTTTGTACGAAATTGTCCAAAGAAACCTAAACAGGTGCCGAAGGAAAACTGGCAGCTCCATCAGTAGAGGGAGTTGGACTGATGGAAGCGGAATTGAAGACAACTCCTCAAGATCACACATTGGCAAACACCTTGCAATCATCCTCACCACATTTGATCATGTTTATGACCTTAAGATTTGGAGAAACTCACTTGAAGAGTTTCACTGTGATGGTGGATTCGGGGGCCACTGGCAATTTTTGCGACTTGAAGTTTGCTGAGAAAATAGTGTTGAAGGCAATACGGAAGGAAAAGAGTGAAGCAGTCCGAGCAGTAGATGGCACAAATCTTTCATCGGGGCCAATAGTGAGTCACACTGAGCCAGTAGAATTGGAATCATTTGAAGGACATTGTGAAAAATTACAATTTAACTTGATAGACGCTCCACAGTTTCAACTAATCCTGAAATTTCCTTGGCTCACAGAACATAACCCCACCATTGATTGGAGTGCCCGGACTATTAGATTGGATTCAGAATTCTGCAAGGAGAATTGTTACCAGACTACAAAGATGAACCAAAGGTCAACCCCAGCTACTCATCTATGCAGAGGAGAAGCTACAGTGTGTGTGATACACACTACTGAAATACCTAAAGAGTACGCCGATTATCAGGACGTTTTCAGTGAGAAGGAAGCAGAGAAGCTTCCCCCTCACAGGACTTATGATTGTAAAATTGAGTTTCAATGAGGCCCAAATTTATCCTGTAGCCGAATCTATGCTTTAACTGAGAAGGAAAATTAACATTTGAAGGATTATCTTCAGAAATATCTTGGCAATGGATTTATTCGACCGTCCCAATCCACAGTTTCTTCGCCATTTTTTTTTATATCCCTAGGGAATAAGGGGAATTAAGAACTTGCATTGATTACAGGGCAATAAATTGGATCACGGTCAAGAATCGATACCCATTACCATTAATATCAGTTCTCCTGGATCAAGTGAAGGGTTCACAGATATACACGAAATTGGATCTTCGAGGAGCATATCACCTAGTACGTATTCGAGAAGGTGATGAATGGAAGATTGCCTTCAGGACTAAATATGGACTATTCGAATATCAGGTGATGCCCTATGGTCTCTGCAATGCGCATGCAGCTTTCCAACATTTCATTAATGATGTCCTGAAAGAATACAATGACCAGTGCACAATAGTAAATATTGACGACATCTTGATATACTCGGACAATGTGGAGATGCATGAAGAATAAGTTAGAGGAGTTCTACAGAAATTGAGAGAAAACAGCCTCTTTGTAAAGTTGGAAAAATGTGCATTCGGTGTAACTTCAGTGGAGTTTCTTGGGTTTGTCCTGTCACCAGAAGGGATAATGATGGATAAACATAAGGTAGAGGCCGTCACGGAATGGAACTCCCCGCAAACAGTCAAGGAAGTGCAAAGCTTCATTGGTTTTGCAAATTTCTATAGGAGATTCATTCCAGAGTTCTCCCAGAAATTAATTCCTCTTACACGATTTCTCAGAAAAGGAGTTCCCTTTGAATGCACACAGGAAACGGAAGAAGCATTTGCACTCTTGAAGAAAGATTTCACAACAGCTCCAATCTTGTTGCACCCTGATCCTGAGGAGCCTTTCTATGTGGAAACGGATGCTTCCAATTTGGCTTTGGGAGGAGTATTGTCACAGAGACACAAGAAGACAGGACAACTTCATCCGGTGGCATTTCGCTCACGAAAATTGACCCCTGCAGAGGTAAATTACACCATCATGGAAAAGGAATTGTTGGCCATAAAAGACGCCTTCAAGGAGTGGAGACACTACTTGTTGGGAGCGAAACATATCATCACAGTTTACACTGATCATCGAAACTTGAAATTTTTAAAATCTGCAAGAACGTTGACTCCCAGGCAACTTCGTTGGTCCTTGTATTTTGCCGATTATGACTTCATCATCACTTACCATCCAGGGACAAAGAATGGCAAGGCCGATGCATTGTCTAGACTGGGTACCGGGAATGTGCAAGAAGAATTTGAAGATCAAAATATCATAGAAGAAGGGAGAATCATAGGTGCTGTACTTAAGAGTTCGCTGGAAAATTCTGTGCAGAAGGTCATGAGCCAGAAGGAAATGAAAGAATGGGCAGACCAGGAGACCAGCAGAGAGATTTGTGAAAATTTGCCTATCCATGATGGAGCCCTATTTTTGCCTTCGTTGGAATTACAAAAGAAGGCCTTGGAAGAGTGTCATGATCATGAATTAGCAGGACATAAAGGGATACAGAAAACTGAAGATTTAGTGAAACGAAGGTTCTGGTGGCCAAATATGTCAAGAGATATTTGACAGTATGTGGTTACTTGTGAAATTTGCGCTCGGGGTAAGTCTGAGAGGCAATCCCCAAAAGGGTTATTGCAACCATTACCAAACCAACCCCATCCTTGGCACACAGTAACTTTAGACTTAATAGTGGATTTGCCCTCAAGTCAGGGTTATGATACCATACTAGTCTGTGTAGACGCCTTCACAAAGATGGCCCATTTTATTCCATTAAAAGGGATCCCTACAGCTAAGAAGTTAGCACACACATTCAGTTAGAACATAGTGCGAGTGCATGGAATTCCAAAAATTCTAGTCTCTGATCGGGGTTCTCAGTTTTTGTCTCATTTCTGGAGAGCCTTTACAAAAAAGTTAAATATAGAAACTAGATACACCACTAGTTACCATCCAGAGGGTGACGGTCAAACAGAGAGAACAAATCAAGAATTGGAACAGTATCTTAGATTGTATTTACTAGATCAAGAAGGAGAATGGCCTGAACACCTCTGGGCAGCAGAATTTGCACATAATAATGCAAAGAACGCTTCCACAGGTTATTCACCCTTTTACTTGAATACAGGCACATCCTAATCTTTCATTCAATATCCAAGAGACAGATGTACCAGCAGTGAAGGATTTAGTAAAACACATTTCTTGCATACACAAATCAGCCACAGAAAATCTAGTGAAGGCTAAACAAAACTAGAAATTTTATGCAGACAAGAAGAGACGTAAAGAACCAGATTTAAAAGTTGGAGATAAAGTCTGGTTGAATTAAAAATATTTGAGACTTAAGGGCAATAGGAAATTCCAACCTAGATTTATTGGACCCTTTGAAGTAGAGAAAAGATTGAGTACAGTAAACTATAAGTTGATGTTACCTGAGACGCTAAAGATACATCCCACCTTTCATGTTTCATTGTTAAAAAGGGTTTCGGAAGGTTTAAGAATGACCTCACCCCCAAGACCAGTACAAACCAAAGAAGGAGTAGAATTTGAGGTTAAGCAAATCTTAGATGCCAAAGAAAGAAAGGGTCAAATTTATTATTTGATAGATTGGAAAGGATATGGTCCTGAAGAGAGGTCTTGGGAGTTAGCGTCAGATGTCCACGCTCCCCGTTTAGTGAGAGCCTTTCATAAAAAATTTCCTTGCAAACCAATTTTGGGAGAGCCTTCCTTGCGGTGGGGTACTGTCAGAACCTTGTCACCTGTTATCAGCAATGAGGGTTCAGTGAACCTAATTATCCATAAGGCGTGCAGGAAGGTTAGAAATGGAGTGGCAAGAAGCAAGAATGAAAGGTGGAGATATCCTAAGATGGCCGCAGAGAGAGAGAGAGGAAACAGTAAGGTGACATTCTAGTGTTGCTAAGTGACTGAAGGCAGCTTTAGAATGTTAGCAGTTGAAGCTCAAGAATCGTCGCACTTCACCTGAAGAATCTGAGGTATGAACAGCTATAGTTGCGGCACGCATTAGTTAGAGTAGAGGTCAACATCTTGACTCGTCGTGTTAGTTTTCGTCGCGTTATTCAATTGTTGTTGAGGAGATTAGCGTTACGTTATTGAGCACGCTCAATTAAAGTTTTAGGTTGCGAGCGCGCATGTCAAAGTATATAGTGTATTTCTGAGAATAGTGTTACAGGATTAGAGGCGGAGTTTCGCGAGAGCTTTTTAAGAGGGTGTGTCAGCACAAGCTCAATTCCAGTTAATATTTTGGCAATGAAGAAAGTTTCTTTTCGCTTCGCGAGTGAATGAAATTCCTTTCGTTTGACTCGCATGAGCGCACGGAAAGTGTAGCCTTCTGTACATACTAATGTTGGCAATTGTGAGAGCATTTAAAAGAGGACATTAAGGCATTTACTTCAAAAGAGCCAATGCGAAAAGTTTAAGGGCTTATAGCAGTGTAGGACGTTACTTACCAATCAGCGTAGGTTCCTGCATCCGTAGCCTGTCGTTCTCGAGTAAAAACAAGCTGAAAGAACAAACAACAGAACTTTAGTATAAATATCGCTTCCTAGTATTACTCAAATCACGCATCAACTCGGAGGCAATATTCACCTACAACCAACAAAAAGAACATAAAGAAGAGAGGTATAGGTCACATTAAAAGGCGGTAAGACACTATAGGTTAAGAAGTCTTTCATTACATTTCATGTTAAGTGTTTGTTACTCAATTGAATAGAGTTAGATTACAGTGAATCTTTTGTTACAGTTCCTCAGAACAAAAAAGAAAGAAACAAAGAGAAGAACATATCCAGAGAGGAACCCGGAAGAAAAGGCGTGGCTGTCTCTTCTCTGTCCCCTACCCCTTTCCCCCTTTTGAGTTCCTTAGTCACAATATATAACATCTGCAATTGTGGCTGGGAAGTTGGAGAGGGGAATTGGGAATTCACGTCGTTCTGCTCCTGTGCATTTGGTGGTGCTCAACCTGACAATGTCCCACTAAAATGCCAAAACTGTGAAGAAACTTTTGGTTTTCTGACAAAAGTCTCCCTGTTCCTGAAAGCTGGGAAGATGGTGATTTTAGCACAGCATACCCTTTGTTGATACCATTTGCAAGGAAAAAAAACAGACGCTTTGTTCTTCGGCACTTTTTTCCAACTTCTCCCCTAAAAACACAAAATGTTGCTGTATTTTGGCTAATTTCTCGGTCCCCTCCAGGGGAATCCACAAACCCTTGGTACCTCTAGAATTCCCAGGATGTTAGAAAAAAAGGATGCAAATTTGGCATGGATAGCTTATGTGGAAAAAAAGCTATAAAGCCCTAAGCACAAACTACCCCAAAAAGCCAAAAAAGGCTCAGCACTGGGGGGGTGGCAGTTAAGGGGTTAAGACCTCCCAATAACAATTACTGAGGGAGAACTGTCTAAGCACTGGACTGAAGATAGGGATATCATGGGACGGCCCTAAAGTGGATTGCCTGGGACAGCGCCAAGGGTGGAAAGTAAATTTGGTATTCTGTGTGGGCGGGGGGAGGGGGTCATTGTAGTGTGACTGCAGGAGGTGTGAGGAACTTGAGAGGAGGGCAGGGGGTTGATGGGGTGCTAACAATTACGCTGAGGTACATTAAGGGCTGATTAGAAAGTCTTTAACGGGACCCAATTGAGATCAAGTGAGATGGATGAGCTGCTGCATTGAGTCAGACACCTCCCTGCTGCGCCCCTCGGAATACTGGTGCCCTGGGCCTGGACTCAGCTCTCCCTTGCCCAAGGCTGGCCCTGGGCCTATCATTTTTACACCTTTCAATTAGCAAATAGCTTCCTGCACCTCAAAATACATCAATTAAAATACATGGTAACGGAAGGTTTAAATGCCTGCATTCTATTTAAATGCGTTCCTGGGTGACGTGGTCAAGATGGCGGATGAGCAAGATGCGTTTTCCAGTCTCTCCTTTCCCACCACCTCATCAGCATTGCATAGCATCCTTCCTGCCAGCTTTACTTTTTTCCCTTAGATCATCTCAGGGCAACAGCTAGCCGGGGACACGTTTGGCGATGCTGCGGACACCGCTTGCTACATTGAACTGAATTACTGAGCGATGCTCGGGGAGATGAAGGCGGCACTCGGTGGCAAGATGGTGGCTGCCAGAACAAGGTAAAGAGTGGCAGCCACCCGATACTGTCCCCGAGCCTTGCACCCGAAGAGGCCCATCATCAGAGCCCCCAATGCATCCATGGGATGGGCTCCAAAGCTGCCTCTGTTGTGACTCCGAGATGAGCCCGCCGTCGGTGCCAGCATTTCTCTGCGCTGAGGGTGAGACAGCGACTGGCCCCCAGCCCTGACAGTGTGGGCCAGGGTGATCGTATTAGCTCTGCGGTCTTGAGGCCCTCTCTTATTGGAACAGGGGGGTAGTGAATGCCGAGGGACTCCCTCCTTCTATCTCCCATGAGGAAGACGAGGCTCAGGCCCCTCAATGGACTAGAGGGGGAGGTGCCGGAGATAGTTTGGAGGCCATCAACCCACTTCCCTGCCTGACAGTAGTTGTGCTCCGCGGTAAAATGGCAGTTGCCAGACCACGCTAAGGAGCTGCAGCCCCCCTGACTCCTCCCCCGAGCCCAGCATCTGAAAAGGCCCATCACCACAGCCCGCAGCGCTCCCATGAAATAGTCTCCATAGCGGATACCCACCGCAACAGAGTGGTGAGCCTGCTGCAGATGCCTACACACCCCAACACTGACTGTGAGAGAGTGGATGGCCCTTGGGCCTGATTGCACGAGGCCAGGGTGGCTTTGAGCACTCTGCGGCCCTCTCTTATCGGAAGGGGGAATGAAGATTGATAACCCCCCCCACCATATTCCCAGCGGACGACAAAGCTGCGGACCCCCAATGGAGTAGCTTCAAGAGTGGAGAGGCCCGCCTAGAGGCCTATGGCTCACCTGCCTGCCTTGCAGTCCCTCGCTTGCTCACTTGACAATTGACCTTGATGGCGCCATTCTCTACACCCTGGGCCTGCTAGCAGGATATCAGGCGGCGAAACCATGAGCCACCCTGGTGCTTTGCCCTGGATCTCTGCCTGCCCGCCACGCTCTGAGTGCCCCGCACCCTCATATAGACTGGGCAGCCGATCCCCCACTGCTCCTAGCTTGTTGTTTGAATAGATCTTATTCCTAATTTAGGGGGGATCGGTCTGCCTCCCTCAGATGACTGGGGTGCAGGATCAGGGGGACCGCACACTCTTGCATGGCTCAGCTTTGCGTTTGGGGGAGAGGAGGAGGTTTAATGTGGGGCCCCCTCCTCAATTACTGGTCTACAAACACGGTCTGCTGTGTACCTCCCCGATGACTCCACATCTGCAGAAGGTCTTAGCTGGAATGCATTACCTCTAGGGGCGTGTTCATGGGGGTCTTGTGACTTGAAGGGCTTTGGCCAGCCTGCACTCCTCCAGGTGGCTTTCCCGTGTGTTTGGTGCCCATAGTGGGAACCTTGGGGGAAGCTAACTTCACGTTATTACTATAGACCGGCCTGCAATCCACAAGGACCCTGCCTCTGTGGGCTCTCTGATAAGGATTGAAGTGACACCTTTCTCTTTGACACCTGAGTCGGCCAGTTCAGGACTTTTTGGAGTCCTGGCATGTACGCCCCGCCGGAGGGAGCGCCGTCGGCCAGGTACCGCCTCAGACTCCATCCTTGTAGAAGATTCCCATCATGTCTGTGGCCAGGACAAAAAAGGGCCGCTCTCTCAGAGACATGCTAACGAAACCTGCGGCGGTGCAGCGGGTAACAAAACACCTACACCTGATATGGACCATCTCTCTGAGTTAGATGATGCAGAGAGACCACTGATGAGGTCTTTCTTGGAGGCGCTCTTTGCGTCGCTTCGAGACGACTTACAAGCGGTGAAGAAGGACCTTTCAGCTGACCTACGCGAGGTCCGCCGAGACCTAGAAGAGGTAGGGGACAGGGTGTCTGCAATGAAGGAATAGGAGTCCGGATGAGACGAGGAGGTAAAGAGGCTCTAGCAAGAAGTTCTCCGCCTGAAGGACCAACACCTTGATCTCCAAACCCACGCAGAGGACTTAGAAAATCTCTCTCGGCATAATAGTATACGCATCTCAGGGGTGCCGACTCACGCGGAGGGAACAGACTTAAGAGAGTATGTTAGGGCCCTCTTCCGGCACATCCTGGGAGCCTCAGAGGACACAGACATAAAACTGTACCAAGTCCATCGTGTTGGCCTGTGTTATACCAAGACCTGGCATCTATAACTCTTCAGAAGCACCGGGACTTTCGTCCTACCACTGCTCACCTAAGGGGGACTGGGATATTGTAGTAATATCGTACTCCTGGGGCCACCCTTTTCGGATTATCGTCCGGCCTGACGGCAAATTATACCAACTCTGACCCCTTACGGAGGCCTACAAAGTACTCTGTATCACGGATCCCTCACTGGATGACCGTCACACCAGCTCCCAGGACTGCACGGCACATAAACGCTCTTGATGGAAGCGCACCACAGGCTCATCTGCTGGCACAAAGTCTGACCCTGCAACCATGGCTACAGAAAGACAATCGGCCCTTAAGACATTATCGGGGGACACTGATAAGTCTGAAGTGATCTGAAGTCAAGGGGACTCTTACATCACAGCTTTGTTCTATTTGGCAGGGGAGGGGGGTAACATGATGGCTGGGGTGGGGGCTGGAACTTATTTAGAGTATGTGTCAGCTCTACTAATCCCCCTCCTCTGGATCTTTACTTTACTCTTATGATCATGACTGATCCTCCCCCCTCCTGCCTGGTTCATGTACTCTGATCTACACCATTCCATGATGGACTTTTCTCGTTGTCTGTCTTACATTTTTTTAATAACTGTTCCGAAGTTTTTTTTTACAGGGGTTTTTTCTGCTCCTCCGTACAGGCCCATCTTTGGGCCCTCCATTGAGTGATTTTTGGGCTCACCTTTGCTTGGGATGCTTCTCCGTGGTGTATCCTGTCAATTGGGTAGAAATGCCTTCACATCTTTCCTCTCCCATGGCCCACATTCCTGGATCTTTAGGTTACTAGCCTCAATGTACGGGGCCTAAACAACCCCGCTAAACGGACAGCTGAGCTTTCACTTTTAGAACAGTCTGGCAGTGATATATGCCTTCTACAAGAGACACACCTGCTCACTAAGGATGTACCCAGAATGCAATCCTGCTGGTTCCCACGCCAGCTCTGGTCCTCGGTCCCTCTAAGAATGGGGGGGGTGGCCATTCTTTTCTCCCGAAGATTTAGAGGGGAAGTTTTAGTCACAGTCACTGAGGTCAAGGGACGTCTCTGGCAGTCCGACTTAAACCTTCTGTTTTACCCTTATTTATGCCCCTAACAAGTATCAGGAATCCTTTATTATTAGCTCCCTAACAACTGCGCTTAGAACCCCTGATGCTGCTATTCTAATATGGGGAGACATGAATTTAGTAATGGATACTGACCTCGATCGCTCAGGACAGCGCTCCAACCAAACAGGAGCCTTCTCTACATAAGGCTTACAGTGGATGGTCGACTGTGGACTACAATACGTTTGGCGTCAACTACACCCATCGGTTAGGGGCTATACATTCTACTGCGCTGCACACAACACATATGCACGTATTGATCATTTCCTGTCAAACCTGAATTTTTCAGCCCTTGTCACAGAGGCAATCATTGCCCCCGGTTGGTTTCAGACCATGCCCCCTCTCATTATCTCTCCGGCTAGATGTCACCCAGCCCCTGTCCTCAGGCTGTCGACTTAGAGACTCTTTGCTGCAGTCCCCTGATATGGTTGACTCTCTTCAAAAGACCATAACAGACTACCTTCACGCTAATGACACCGGGGAGTTCTCTTTGTCGTCAGTTTGGGAAGCCCTGAAACTAGTAATGAGGGTAGAACTCATAAAAATCTCTGTGGTTGAAAACCGCAGACGTCGAGACAAATAACAACTTCTACCGAAATCAGTCATGGAGCTCGAGGCTATCTACAAATGGACGGGTGCCACCAGATTATGGCAGGAGCTTGAAAAAATGAGGCTTCTTCTTAAACGCCTTGACCTTGACAGTGTGGAATATGTCTTGACACGTCTAAAGCACAAATTTCACCTTGGTAGTAACAGCTGCGGGCGCAGGTTAGCACACCGCCTCCGTAGTAAAATTCATTCGGGGGCAGTAAAGGCAATAGGCACTGGCCTCCCTACAGAAGCCCTTTCGGATGCAGAGATCACCTCGGTTTCCAGGCCTTCTACGGTTCCCTGAACTTCCCTCCTGGCTACAGAGCCTGAGGCACTCGGCCAACCCATACAAATAGAAGAGGTGATTTTGGCGATAGCTCGCCTAGGACATTGAAATCGCTGGGGCCAGATGACTTTAGTGCCCAATTTCATAAAACTTTATGCCACAAGCTTATCCCCCTACTAACGCGTCTCTGCACTCGTTCGCCGATTCTGGCTTCCTCACTGACTCCATGCTAAGAGTTGCCATTTCGGTTATTCCAAAGCCAGGCAAAGATCTGACCCTCTGTGGATCATATAGACCCACCTCCCTCTTACATATATAGACGACAAACTGTTCACCGGCATCCTGGCACACTGCCTAAATCCATTCATGCCGGGTCTGATAGAACCGGACCAGGCGGGATTTACTCCAGTGTGACAATGCAGCGATAATACGAAACGCCTCCTGCATCTTCCGGACAAAATTCACAGGTCACAGAAGGAAGCACTGCTTCTCTTCATAGATGCCGAGAAGACGTTTGACCGCATCCATTAGCCCTATCTCATCGCGACCCTACGAAAGTTCTGCCTTGGTGACAAATTCAGCAGATGGGCAGCTGCATATACAGTGCCCCCACCCCGAGCTTCAGTGAGGGTCAATGATGTTTCATCTCCTACCTTCCCTATATTATGGGGCCCACGCCAGGGGCGCCCCCTGTCCCCTCTTCTTTTTGCTCTAAATATGGAACGAAAGGAGCAACACGTAAGGGATAGTCCCGGTACCACTGGGATTCCCTTCAGAGGAAACCACCGCCTCATTAGTATTTACGCTGATGATGTTATTTTATAGACTCTATATCCAACTTAGGCATCAGACAGGCTCGGACTCTCCCCAAGACTCTGGCTTCTAACTATTCCACTCTTTTCTCACAGACAAGCGGGCCCCTATCTATCTGGAGACGGTTTTGTCTCTCTCGGACAGGTCGGATAGCGGCAGTTAAAATTACTAGTCTCCCACGTATACTCTATGTGTTCCCGACACTACTGTTGACCCCTCCACCCAATGCCCTTCACTCTGTACAATTGAATATTAATAAACTTCTGTGGGATGGCAGAAGACCCTGCCTTAACCAACGGATACTATACTGCCAGAAACAAGACAGAGGACTAGCAGACCCCTTGCTACTCTGCTACTACCAAGCCGCACAGCTCTGCTTTTTAGTAGAACGGAACCGTCTGCTATCTGAAAACATTGGTCCTTCCTGGACCAGACAGTTACCGGTTCCAGTATATGGAAAGAAGTCTGGCTACCGCGTAAACATAGGGCTTGGGGACTTTACTCCTCACTTCGATCAAGACGGGATTATCTACTTTGACCAATTAAAGGTCGATTATGTTCTGACTGCAGCTAACCGCATTATATATTTACAGCGTCGACATTGGGAGACATCACTGGAGTATAAACAAAGGGCATCCCGACCCATGACCCCCTTTGAGAAATGGCTGCTTCTCAAAACAGATGATAAGTGTCTCATAACCGAACTGTATGCCCTTCTGACAAAGGAGGGTTCCACAATAAAGATCAAAGGGCAAGTACATTGGGAAGCGGAGATAGGGCAGGTCTTTTCCACCAAAGAATGGGAGGACATTTTTCACAGAGTACATCACACTGCACATAACATGGCCAGCACAGAAACTGCCTATAAAATTGCCTCTTATTGGTACCTGACCACCTGCGCGACTTCATAAGTGGAACCCAGTGCGTTACGGTGAGTGCTGGGGGGACCCTCATCCACCTCCTATGGCATTGTCCAAAACTCACCCGATATTGGGACCAAGTTCTAACAGACATCAACACTGCTTTTAACACTTCCATCCCAAGGTTCCCAGCATAGACTATCCTAGGACTTCCAAATTCCTTGACCTATCCTCTCCGCTCCACCCGCGGAAGAGAAATGGGACTAACTCTGGGGGCGGTGCAACAGGTGATTCTATCACTCTGGGGTACCAACAAGATTCCTGACCATACCTCTTGGTCTTGGTTGCACAATCTGTGGTTCATCCTGGGGATGGGGAAGCTGCCCCTATCTGTAGATCCCAAAAGCGTCTTCTATCCTGATATTTGGGCACCCTTTACTCAAATTCTACCCTCTGAATTTAGAGAACTAACATGTCCAACCTACTTGCTGCTATTTTCGCTTGATCTCCCATGAACCCCTTAATGCAGACTAAACATCACTGAAGAAGCAGCTATATCTCTCTTACCTTTGCTGTGTTGGACCACGAGGCCCAAGGCACGTAGTTTATGAACGCTAAAGTATGGAGGAGTGAGGGGGTGAGAGGTTTGTGGGGTGTTGTTTTCTGTTATCCATTTGCCTGACTTTTGCTGCTGGCCCCAGGGTTGTAGGCAATCAGCTGTGTTACATGTGTTACATATCTCTTATTGCTGCTGGCCACTGGTTGTAGGCGAATAGCTGTGTATCATGCTTGACAGGCTTTCATAAACAGAATTGTTCCATAAATGTGTTCCTGTTTCCAATTTTAACATAAAGTGCATGTCTCAACAGAGGTCAACTCTCATAATACAGTTGCGGTGAATGCATTTTGTAAACATGTGGATTATAAACTGCAATAAACTGATGACTAAGAGGTTTCCATTGTTCTAGTACTTTAGATATACAATTTTCTAGCATTCGCAATAAGAATTGTCAATTCTATTAAGGACACAGAGGTGAGGATTACGCTTCTCTTTATTTACTTTATTTTTTACAGCAGCCAATCAGAACTTAATCTGAAAAAGACTACATTTCCTATAAATACCTACAGTCACATGTACCGATCATAGAGCCCTCATCCCTATGTAACCCCAAAACACCATATTATGTCCTCTTTTCTTGCCTAGATGTGCGAAATAACTGTCGATCATTACGGAATCCTACAACAAAGGACCCTCAACGAACTTGAAGAATCACAGAACTCAACCAGAGTCCGACTCGAAGACCCTTGCTCCAGGGCATTGATGACCTCTTCTGAAGATGTAAATCATCCGCCAAGGCCAAGAACCATAGAAGGAGAACCTCCAACACTGCACAAACTTAACCCAAGATGTGGTTACTTCTCATCATTTCATGTGAGAAAAAGAACACTGAAGCCGTAATCACTTGCCACCACAACGAAAACATTTCATAACTCAGTACAAATAACAGGGTGGGAACTTAGAACTTCAGTAATTTATTTATTTATTATTTATTATTTAAATTTATAAGGCACACAGCTACCCCGAGGGGTTTCCCGGCGCCGGCAGGTAGAGTGAGCAGAGAAAAGGAAGTAGATTACTGATTGAACAACCAGGTCTTCACTTGCCTATGAAAACTAGTAAGGACAGTTTCCTCCCGTATATAGATCGGAAGAGAATTCCACAGGGAGGGGCCCAGGAAGGAAAAGGACCTACCGCCCATCCTAGCCTCGAAAGAGTCCTGTAATCAGTATAACCAAATGGTATACCTGCATATATATACATACATACCTAGGGTGGGATAATCCTCGCCCCCGTGTCCTTAAAATAATTGTAAATTCTTATTGCAAATGCTAGAATTTTTTTTCTTCTATGTCAGAACCGGAGGCTTCGAATATGCTTGTTCAAAGCTGAGGCACCGCCACTGAAGCAACATCCACAATAGGCTTATAATAAAATGATTTAAAAGTGGACTCGGCCGACCAGTTCGCTGCTTTCAGAATATCATCTAACTGAGACCATAATGAAAAAGACTTCAAGGCCATGGCCTCTCAAGTTGAATGTGCCGCAAAAATGGAAGTATCAATTCCAGCCATTGACAAAAGCCAATGCATCCACATAGCCAAGGTGGCAGCTGCCTCAGGCCTGAAGGGCATATGCAACGCATTCAACAATTGATCCCCCATATCAGAACGAAACTCACTGGTACTTACCTCATAAATCTTTAAACATTGTACCACACAAAGCTTACTATTACCAGGGAACACTGGATAAGAAACAGACCTGAAGTTGGTTTTCGTTCACCTGGTGATGGCGAAGGAAACCCCTTTTGGATAGAATACTCTACCTGGGAGATCTAATGAATGTACATTGGACACTCTTTTGCAAGATATTAAACATAAAGTTTGGCTGACAGTTGTTTGCGCGACAAATATTTAATATCCTACCAATTCTTCAAAGATTTAAGGACTACATTGATGTCCCACAAAACCGAATACCTTGGATGAGGCGGTTTGGACATTCGAATATCCCCTCGAAAGATTACACACCACAGGATGCTCACCAATGGGGTTACCATCCATAGGAAGATGACCTGCAGAAATCGTGGATCTAAAATTATTAACTGACTGACAGGCCATACCAGCAGATGCCCAAGAAGATAAAATGTTTATGACTAGGGGCGTGACCAAGATTGCGGCCGAGTAGCAGCGAAACCACGGAGCTCCATCGCCTGAACTATATAGTAGACATCGGTGGAGCCATATGGCGATGTATCCTGACCCCTCCATTGTCTTAGAGATTACTGACGAGTGAGGGGGAAGCGGCGGGCGCCTTTGATGTGAGCGGGCTCCTGTTACACAGACTGTGGCTGTCCCCGCGGCGGCCGCCGAGTGCTCAAGATGGCGGCTACCGGGAGACTGCTATGACGAGAGCAAGAGAGCGCGACTACAGAGTGAAGACGGCTGTTTTCGTAGCACCACTGGAGTAGCGGACGCCCAGCCTGATATCGTGGAAGGAGCATGCCGGCTGTCAGTGGAGGGGGCCCTGTTGCGGATGCCTGGTGGGCTTGGGACCCCCGTTCATGGTACCAACCACACCAGTGCCTCAATGCTGAGGCGTAATGTTTATGTGTACCAGCGGACCATGCCTGTCTGATGAAGGCCATAGCGTCCTGCGAAATGTCTCAGAGACTCCATCTCTCTCGTAAACCCTCCATGCCAATAGCGAGAGGTGACCCGAGAGGATCAGAGGATGAGGCTGCCTCACTGGTCCAGCAACAGGTTCCAGCGGAGCAGAATCAATATCGGGCAAGCTCAAGTCAATTCAAAGGCTACCGGAAACCATGCTTGGGCTTTCCACAATGGAGTCTCTTGAACCATCTCCACTCTCTGATGCCTTATCTGGGAATCATCATAAATGAGGGAAATGCGTAGCTCAGGAAGGGAGACCAGTCCTGAAGGAAACAATCCGGGGCCTGCGCCTCTGGATCCGGGCGATAACTGAAAAATGCTGGAAGTTGCTGGTTGAGGTGAAAAGATCCCCCAAGTATAGGCCCCACCGGCGGTGAATCGCGTTGAAGATCTTCGGGTGAAGTCTCCAATCGCTGAAATCCCAGGGGTGACAGGAATGCCATTCCGTAACCATATTGCGTTGGCCCAGAAGATTCTCTGCCAACACCGAGATCCGGTCCCGAAGGCAAAAGTGCCAAACGTCTTTGGCTATGTCCATGAAGAAATGAGATTTGGTCCCGCCCAATTTGAACCAGAGAAATGTTGTCCATCCCCAGAAGGATGAAACAGTCTGTCTTCTCTGGGGAGAGACTCCGTATTGCAAAAGAACCCGCAAGGAGCTTCAGACAACTGATGTGGAGGGAAAGCTCTGACTTGGACCAGCAACCCTCCCTGGAAATCATGCTGCACCTCGCACCCCAGTCCCACCGGCTGGCGTCCAATTCGATAAACATCTCCGGAGCCGAACCCAAGCTCTCTTTGCCGTTCCATGCCTCAATGTGATCCAACCACCAGGACATTTCTGTCCTGGCCTCCTCATACAAACTGAGTTGCTCCGAATAATTGAGGCGCTTGCGGACGTGTTGAATCTTGAGCCGTTGGAGGGCTCTGTAGTGGAGAGGGCCCGGGAAGATGGTCGAGATCGAAGAAGCTAGGAGCACTACCAGCCGTGCTATCGATCGCAATGATATTGTCTGTTTGCACAAAGCAGACCTCAACTCCTTCTTGATGTTCCGGACCTTCTGAGGGAAAAGGACTAGCTGCGCTAGGATTGAGTCCACCTTAAACCCCAGGGATTCCAGTCGTTGCGCTGGGACAAGAACCTGCTTCTGGACATTGATAATCAAACCTAGATCCTGAAGGAGGAGAATCGTCCATTCAAAATGAGTCAAAACTTTCTGAGGACTTTGGCCCATAAGAATGATATTGTCTAGGTAGACGATCAAGCGCACTCCCCTCGCTCAAAGGGTCTCTACCACCATGGGTCTCATAATCTTTGTGAAACACCATGATGCAGATGAAAGGCCAAAGGGAAGGACTCTGAATTTGTAGCAACGCACTAGCGACAGAAACTGCAGAAAGCAACCATGAGGAGGATAAATTGGGACAGTCACCCCATAGCCCCTTTCTCTAGTAGAGCCAGAATTTCTGAGGTTTGGAAATCTCGCTCTTGTTGGGAAAAATACTTCCTGTTGGGCGGGAACCTTAGATGGGAGTATTGTAAAACTCCAACTTGTACCCTTACATGGACTCGAGGACACATGAGTCTTGGGTAACGTTTGCCAATTGTGTAGGAAAAGACTGGTTCTGCCCCCCAAAGAGACCTCTGAGAGTGGAATAAGTCTCACCTGTAGTTCTGTACTCCTTGGAGGTTCCTTGCACTCCTCTGTACCATCTCCTTCTGAAGCTGTTTCTGCCACCACGGGTGTGGGAAGGGTAGAAGTTGGGGTTGTATGAGGAGTCTTGCCTACCACTTCTGCCTTGCTGGTAGTACTCCTTTGCGGGCCTTGGTAGTAAACCCAGCCCAACGCATACCCCTTGAAATGTCTGGCCCTGCCAAAAAGGGATTTGGGAGAACACCTTTTTGAGAGACCCTTGGGCCTTGTCAAGAGTGTTATAAGTTGCAACGAATTTGAACAGCTCCTTAAGGAACGGAGCCCCAAAGAGAAGACCCTGCGCCACTGGACCTGCATCTGAAGATGCCAGCTTTTTGAGTTTGGGTCAATCTTCATAAGTATGGTGTGTCTGAGCTCAGTGGAGATTGCGCAATTTGCATTGCATTGCCAAGCTGACATTGAGCCAACCTACAAAGACGTCTGGATCAATGGGGACCGGCGAATCCTTGACTTGGAAAACCAACTCCTGGATCGTGGTGAGAGGGCCAGTGACATCCAACAATTTATCCTGGCAATTACGCCAGGCACAGTCCAGTTCCTTCTTGGGATCCTTTGAATATAATCCTTTGAATATTTCTTGAGGAACATGACCAAAGACCAAAGTGGGGTCCACTTCAAGGGTTTCGGTCACCTTGCCCGGGAGATCCAGTCTGGGGCACTCAGAGCACAGTTGGGTCCAGACGTCCTTATCAAATCCCTGGCGCATGAGGGATTGAACATAATCAGCCACTTCTTGGGGGGGAAGCTAGTTGGTGGAACGTGGGTGAATAATGTCTCCTGGTTCAAAACCAAGCTACTTGGGATGCTTCTGAGACTCATCGTAGCAAGTGTTGTGCTTATGCTTGCTGAGACGAGGCTCATCATCATGATCTGAGCTATCGGAGCTAGAAGAACCCAAATCTCAAAGTTTCTGCGATAGTGAAGAGAGGTTAACAGGAGGAGCGCTTTATGCGTGATCCCCCAAAAGGGAGTCTTCAAGCTTGTCAAAGGCTTCAGAGTGGAGTCTCTTTGCAGATTTTCCTCTGGTCTTGCCCTGTCTGGGAGGAGGGCCATCTTTTCCAGTTAAAGGGATGGGAGCAGGGATCCATCCTTGCTGACTTGCATAGTTACGAAGATGATGAGTATTAGGGCCCAAAGCCCTAACGAGGGCCTTATTCACTGAATGTTGGACCCAAGTGTTGAGCGTTTCCACCAAGTCTTATTCCAGCAAGCCTTTACGGTCATCATAATATTTGTCCATCTCCCGCTCAAACGGATCATACATAGCCATGAAGCTGCCAAGCAGTCAGAGTTGCAACTCAGGGGGAGGCAAATCACCCTTAGAAAAAAGGAAGTTTCAAAGGGTTTGCAGTCACTTTATAAACCCCAGGCAGGCACAGAAGTAACAATAATAAGGCGTGGAGGGAGCTGTCTGCAGCAATCTAGGCAAAATGCCGATGAAATATTAGTACAACCCTGGAGTTTAACTCCAACCAGGGCGTCACCACGGAGAGCAGAGGGCCAGAGGTATGCGCAAGAGTAAATGCACCACCTGCCTGTTCGATGAAGCCGCGCTGTGTAAGCCGGCAGAGATAAAAAGGTGTGCGTCCAAGCACATAGTCCGTGGCGAAAACAGAGGACTGCGCACCCCAGGAGACCAGTTCGTCCTCGCTCCCACTGCGCTCAAAAGGTAGCAGCGCCGCACCGCCAGGAGGCCAAGGCGCTCCCAATCAAGAAAAGGAAATATGCGATGCAGTCACCATAAACAAACACAAAAGGCAATGTAATGCCAATAAAAAAATTGGAGCACATACAACAGGCAATAGTGGCGCTCTGACAAGCAATCGCCAGTACAGCAACAACAATATAATATTAATAACTACAAGTTAAGTAAATAAAAAAGGGATGAGGCACTTAACTGGCTGCATAGCAACAAAGAAAGAGGACATAAGATTGAGTTTTGGGTTATATAGGGCTGAGGGCTCTATGATTGGTACATGTGACTGTTGGTGTTCATGGGAAATGTAGTATTTTTCAGTTTAAGTTCTGATTGGCTGCTGTGAAGAATAAAGAGAAGCATAATCGGAGCCTCCGATCCTGACATAGAATTTAAGATAGTATCAAGCACAGTATGTCATCACATACATTAGACAAAGCCTATGACTTGTCCTACAAAAATAGTTGGAAAGTCTTATTGCATTAAATGTAGACAACGGCAGCCCTGCCAAGTGTCACACATCTCACGTTATACTAACGCATTTTAAGTCAATATACCGCATTCAAAAATATTGTCATGCACATCAGCTTATTATAAAAGTTGAGGGTGTTACCTCTTTTGAGATCTATACTATCAGCTCTGTATTTTTTTCGTGAGGCTATCGATACACACCTGGGTCAAGGGAACTCAGCAGCCAATTGATGTTCATTGCAAGTTATGATGAGGCTGGCTGATTCATCCTGATTGGATGGCGTTTTGTTAGCGCAGAGATTGGTCACTACCATTGCACACGTGCAAGCTCTCTGCAGCCTGTCCTGCACCATGAGATTTACTGATGCTTGGCCGGTAGAGTGTGTACTGGTAAGGGAAGTTTGGCAGTCGCTTAAGTATGGCCCACTGTGCTGGGTATACAGTGTGAGACAAAAAAGCATCAGAATCCTAGCAAGGGTGTTCTGGCCGCAAGACGCTGCTATCACCCAACAGCAACAGCAGTTTTTTTTTTTTTTCCGAGGCTCGGTGATGCCAGGTGAGCAGAGCCTTATCGGCCCTTTTTATGACATACAATTTCTCTGCATTCTTGAGACACTTGGACTGCTAATGGCTTTTCAGTAGCTCTGTATAAAAATGATGCTTTCACTGCCATTCCTTTTGCTGGGCCTCTTCCGTGTGTAAGTGAAGATTTCACTGCTGCTGCCTATTGTGCTCTACTCAGTAGTGGGATTGGGAATTAAGTTTACTCCGCCTCCGCCACTTTTGCTGCGCTGCCTGTTCTGTGTTTCCTTTGTATGCATATGTTGCTAGCACTGCCATTCCAGAAGGCCGCTATCCCTTTGGGCAGGTCAGTCACAGTGCCTCGGTACAGAGTGTCAGGTCCAGATCAGCACCGGAGCAGCCTTGGGCAGCCGGTAGGAATAGCTACAAGGGCCAGGTCATGGTGACGGAGAAGCAAGAGGGCTTTCATTTACACAGCTGGAGGTCGTGAGGCCATTGCTCAGTGACAACGTAGATAGTGCAATATAAATGAGAGTATTGGAGTGTTGTGTCAATAACCATCACTGAAGCACAGAATCCATGTTAAGTCAACTGTTAGTGATTGGAGGCATTCTCATCAGTCATGCCCTCGGTAGAACACTATGCTCTACACGGGTCTCTCACTGCAAAAGATTAGACAAGGTGCCCTGTAAATCATTCTTTCCGAAGATGTAGATAGAACAAGTCTCTGTGTGCCCATGTGAGACATGTTTTGCCACAGATGCACCTTACGGGAAAGAGGTCAGCCAGCCTCTCACACAAACCAGCTGAGCTACTTCAATTGTCATAGCTGCCAAGTGGCTCTGTCGTCTTTTCATACTTTTAGCCTGTAGTATCAATAGTCCCAAAATGCAACATCATGTAGGTTAATAAGTTAGAACAATAATAAGGTGTTACACAGGATAAAGAGCAATTTAGCATGTAAACATTAAATAAGAGTCCTTCAGACTAAAAGAGGCAGTAGCGCTAAATATGAACAGGAGTCATCAAGACTTGAGAGAGTGGAGAAGAAAAATAGATAAGGGTAAAAGTGGTGCAACAGGAGGAAGTACAGACAAAAGGAAGAGGGTGAAATGAGTAGAGAGAAAGGAGCAATACAAGAGACAAAGGGTGATGGGAGAGAACTGGGTGGAGAGAGACTGTTTCCCTCGTCTTCATTGCTTGATTTTGCTCGCGATAGTCGTTGAAATGGCACTCATAATTACACTTAAATTATGGAAATGTCACACATAGCAATCTGAAGTCTTGGCAGCTATGCAATGGGAGTGCAACTTTCAAGTTCGCCCACCTCCCACCGAAACTCACATTCCTGTTAAGGCCCTTCCAGTTCCCCAAGGTAAGTCAAGACCTGATTCAGGCGGGAGACTCCCAGTTTTTGAAGCCAAAAATGGTTTCTTTTGGCTGTCTCCCGCCTAAAATTGCCTTTGCTACAATAGAAGTCAATGGGAGAAATACAAATACGTTCTCCCGATTCGTTTTTAGGTCGAGCTTTAGCATCAGCGCGCATTCGCTCCTCGCTCTGCGAGACTGCGGTAGTAGAGTATGGGAGACAAGCTGCTCCCACTCTCCGCCCATATTTTTCATTGACTTCTGTCTTTGTCCTTCGTAAATGCTGGCGTGCGATTCCATAATAGGCTTGTTAGTCCCGCCTTAGTACGGCCATGACGTCATTGGTATCCTCCCATGGCTACTGGCCCCTATGCTTCGTTGTTACATGGTGCGTGTACTTAGTTTTTTCTTTATTCTGATGCTTTCCGGGTCCACGCTGGGGTTGTGGGGTGCGCTTGTTTTGTTATTATATAACTGCTAATGGCGGCAGTGCTCGAGTCCAGCACCATGGCAGCCTGGACTCCCCGCCGCCGCAGCCCCCGAGGAGGCGCGGCATGGACCCAGCAGAGGCTCAGAGTCGAGAAGGAAGTTGGCAACAGTCAACAAGCGGGCTAGCCTAAGGTGTTTTTGCTTTTGTACGTGACGTAGGGACAGGCTCGGAACTTCCAGCAGTATCAGCCTACAGTGGGTGCAGAACAGGAAAGAGCGGAGGCGACATTAATTCTCCTGCATACGGATTGTAGGGTGCTGGCAGGAGGAAGGCGTGGCGAGCTGAGTCCGTGGAAGTAGAGGACTCCTGTGGGCAGCAGGCATCCAAGTTTCAGCAAGTAAGTACAGAATCTGTTGTCCGTGCCCTCCCCCCCTCCCGTTGTCCGTGATGCAATATGCAATAGGTCTCACGTAAATGTGAGTCCTATTGCATTGCAAATGCTTGTTTGTTCACGGTATGGCCGTGGGGCTCGTTTGATTTTTCTTATTTGACTCTGCATCAAATGGAAACGAGCAGCTTTCCGACCACTGCACTTACTTAGCTCGTTGTGCTTTCACGTTATAAAGTATTAAAACATCTGAGGATAAGATGTTTGAAGTCTTTGGTAAATGGAAAATGTTATCAGCGCACAGGGGCGGTGCGTCCATTGGGGCGCTGGGGCGTTGCCCCACTAATGCACATGGCCCCAAAGTGTCGCGGGCGCAGCAGACGACTCAAGTAATACTCCTGTACGTCTGGCAGACGTACAGGAGTATTACTTGAAGTCCGTGCCGGTCACTGACGATCACCGGGCGACGCCCGAGCAATCATCAGGACAAGGGGGTGGTGGTGACGTCGGGTCTAGCGCACTTAGTGCGCATGTTCAGTTCTGGGCTGGTCATTTTTCTGACCAGCCCGAACATGCACATTAGCCTGCACATTAGAAGAGTGGGGGTTGCTTCATGGCGCAGCCCCCGGTCTCCTAATGGGCGGGTGTGTACCCCTGCCCAAGCCAATCCTGGCACTGCTGGAGCAGCGCCTGGATTGGCTTAGTCAGAGCGAGGCACGGGATTTGGGAAGCGTTAACTGTAGTCAGACACTCGGACTGCTGCGCCACACACACGACGACGAGACGACGACACACCTTGTGTTCTGGTGCGAGGGCCGAGGCTGCTACTACTGCTCGTCGTGGGTGGCTCCGGTAAAGAAGAGACTGGACGAGACTTCACGACGTAAAGTAAGTATTTAAAGAGTGAGCTGATGCCTGATGACCATAAATATTCTATTTTCCTTTCACCCGCGCCACCAAGCTGATTGCTGTAAGTAATAGTACATTTTAAATTACTTACAGCAATCAGCTTGGTGGCACGGGTGAAAGGAAATGCTCATGTTAACGTTGCTCTGCGCTCTCTAAAGTGCACAATCAAAGCGCCGGCCATTAATATACTCTTTACATTTTAGACCTTGGAGTTGGCTCTTAGTCGGGATCGGTGGGGGGGGGCGTCTTGGGGGCGAGTCCCTGGCACGCGCACACACAGTGATAAGCTGTAGTAGGGGACCCCAGCCCTTATTAATACGCTGATCCGGAGAGGTCCATTAAGAGGGAGCGGCGCACAGTCACCTTGGCCCCCGGAGCCCGCCAGGGCGACCAGGCGGCACGAATGGGAGTCGCTAATTACAAGAAACCATTTATGGCGACGAGGCTGGAGGAGCCGGCCCTGCGTGTGTGTGTGGGGAGGGGCAGTTTGAGGCTACACACGTTAACTACAGCGCGTGGAGTCAATCACTGTAGCTCTGAGGTATTCCTTGAGTGCAGACGAGCTGTGGGTGTAGTACAGTGAGAGTGTGCGTGCAGTGTACAGAACCAGCATGTGCTGAGTGCAGGAACGGTGTTTAAAGAGGCAGTCCACCCGGCACAATGACAGCTGGCACAAGGAGAGCCTTGGCGCTAACGGTGATACTTTTCAGGCCACAGTTTATTGAAACAGCTGTCCAAACATTTGGTCACGTTATGTACAGCGAGTGTGCTGGGTGACGTCACTGTTCATAGCCGGTCGCAACCGGGTCCGTCTGTGCAGTGACAGTCTATGAAATGACAGCCTTTGGGGTGGCAGCCTGTGACAAGACACTCAATCAGTGTAGCGGGGTGCTTATTGGCAGACTTTACAGTGACTGTCTGTGTGGTGACAGTCTGTGGCATTACAGCCAATGCAGTCAGCGTCCCTATTGGCAGCCTTTACAGTAACAGTGCGTGGGGTGACAGACAGTCTGTGAAATGACTGTGTAGTGGCAGGCTCAGATGTCAGATAACAGCCCATACAGTCGTAGTGTTTATTTACAATCTCTACAGTGGCCGTGCATGCAGCGACAGGCGGTACAGAGACAGCCTCCGAAGGGGCATTCTGTGCAGTGACAGTTTACAGAATGACAGCCTGTAACATACCAGTCATAGCGTTTATAGGCAGTCTCTACAGTGAGAGTGTAAGTAGTGGATGCCGGGGTAGAGTGACATCCTGTGCGGTCACATTCTATTAAAATTATGACATCCGGTGTAGTGAGCCTGCGACATGACTGTCAGAACAAGAGCACTGTCTACAAGCAGCCTCTAACGTCACAGTCTGCGCAGAGGCGGTCCGTAGTGTGACAGTGTGACACTGTGTTTAGGGACATTCTGTGGAGTGACTATAAATGACAGCCTGTATAGTGCAGCCTGTGACATGCCAGTCAGTGCGGGTACAGTGGTTACAGGCAGTCTCTGATGTCAGTGTGTGCCGTGGCACTGTGCACCTCAATCCAGAGCACTGCCACATTTTGCTTATCCATAGACCTGCAGTCAAGTCTGCCAACCTAACTCTGTTGAGCAGCCCGGGCTCCTTTTCCAAGAGGTATACGGCGATCCCTAAACTGCTTATGCACCCCAGGCATTCTCGGTAGTGCCCCTGCTTTCCCTGTAGTCAGCACAGCTCTGGAAAGCCTATCACTTAGCTCTCTTGCACTTTGGCCTTGTCTAAGTCACTTAGACAAGGCCAGAGTGCAAGAGAGCTGTTGGGGAGGGTGATGAATGAGGAAGGCGTAGAGGTTACGGATCACAGCGAACTGTTCCTTTCAATCGAAGCTGAATTAAAGCAAACAGTAAAAGAAAGGAAGGAAAATGAAGGGGCAGAGGTAGTTCATTAGAGTGTTTATCCGGGAGAGAGGTCCCAGAGCACGGAAAGGCTGTGTCATGCTGTTGGCTCACAGGGCCCCGTGCGCCTGCCAGTACTGGTGCTGAAGTGTAAAGTAACCGCTCTCAAAATTATGCTCATTTTCAATTTCTTTGTGCCGCATTCAGAAAGTGTCACCTTTCAACCTGTCAGCAGAATGCCTCGCTTGCCTGGCCCTTCAATGTGGTAGGAGCCAAGAGGAGCATGCTGTGCCCAGCGACTGTGCCGGATACACCAGATCAAAGGAAGCGCCAGTCTGCAGAGCCGCTGCCACTCTTTCTGATATACCTGCTAAAGAGCGCGCGCTCGCTGTGCGTGACACACAGTCTAAGTGAATATGCAGTGTATTACACATGCTAAAATTTACTTTCAGTGTTTCACACGACTATTCCTGATGCACGTGCTAATCAAGGACCCTATATTTAGCATTTCCATTCTCGGAGCCCTTTATTTGAGTGTTTTTCGTGTGCTCATTCAGGATTTCCATGTGCTGGGCTGTACTTGTTTACTGCACCAGCTGTAGTCTGGTTGATGGAAAGTTAAAAACTTCCAAATTGATATACAATGGACAACAGGTATATTGTACATGATAATCTTTCCGTTTCTTTGAAGAAACTGTGTGTGCATGTGTGTGTGTTCGTTTTGTGTGTGTTTGTGTATGTGTGTGTGGGGTTGGCGGTGTGTTACAGGTGCATTAGATGGCTTTGCTGGACTGTCATCTTGTCCATGCTGTAGGTGAGTTTGGTAGGTGTTTTGACATTCAAGGCCAAATCTTTCCTCAGAGTAGGGAGTGAGGCTTGCCTTTCTGTGGATATGTGACCTGAAAACTTTCCTCAACAAAGCTGCCTTCTGATCTTCAAGGACAAAATTCCATTAGTGCAGGTTAGTAGGCTGCGTCCTGAGCTCACTGTGGAAGCTCACACCATGTCTTTGTGGTGTGTCCCCTGGCTGACAGTGTATGGGTCACAGAGTGTATGTGAGGGCTTAGTGAGTGAACTTCACAAGCACACCCGCCATTAGTGTAAATTGCTCAGAGGTGCATGGCACTGGCAGGGCCTAGCTTCAGAAACATTTCTATCTACATGTTGTTGTTATATGACATCCCTTTATTAATGTAATAACTGCACTTTCACAATTGCTTTATTAACCTTCTTGCTTCTCAAATTTGCTTGAAAATGCACCATTTACCCACTCTTTTTTCAAAATGCACCCCATCACCCCTTAAGATTTTCGAGCTTGCTCGCTGCGCTCGCTCGCCACAGTGCAATCCGACAGAAAGTTTACGCCTCACCACTTTCAAATGTCACCAGCCACCACTGCCAGCGCAGCATCCGTGTGTGTCCTTCTGTAGTCCTTTGTTTGTTTCTATCAATTGCCAGCTCCGGGTGAAGCAGCCGATGCGGGACCGGTTTCAGGTAAGTGCAAGTGGATAACAATGTTGTATATATGTGGTGCTGGTGCCTTTGGTATTCGAGTTCTCATTTCTTGGGTATGCCCTTGTTTGTGCAAGTGGATAACAATGTTGTATATATGTGGTGCTGGTGCCTTTGGTATACGAGTTCTCATTTCTTGGGTATGCCCTTGTTTGTGCAAGTGAACAACTGTTTGTAATGCTGACCGCATCTTTACGGTATTAAGTATTTTGTTTGTCATTCAAACTTCTTTACGTTTAATTCGCATTTTTGTTTGTAAATTTTTTGTATCCAGTATGCTGTTAGTCCCATAAAATAAGGCAAATAATTCTTAGCATTGAAATGATAGGTTTTCGTGTGGTGCCTCCTCACCCTAGGCCCCCTTGGAGGTCCTAGTGCTGAGTTAGAGTTTACAAGAGGGCGTGGGGGTGTTTTACAAGATAAGTTTATTACTGGCGAGCTCCTCCAATAGTTTGAATCCGTGCGCTACCTTTCATGGCACCCCCTCAGGCAGATAAGGCACAGAAGTAGAGGGGACACACACCACATCACTCACATCATAAGACCAGGAAAAGATCTGGACAAAATCGAGGCTTTTCAATATCTGGCAGGAAATATGCTTTTGCACAAAAGATAGCCTCTCTGTGCAGCGAGCCCCAGGCCCCAGAATGCCTTGTTTAACCTTTCAACTCATGCTGTCACATTTAATAAATGCTTAAGCTAGTTTTTAATGGCTATGACCAGGGCGTGAGGAGGGGCCCATATAATTGAATGCTTCCGCATTGTTTATTCTGTTTTTTTCAGCAGTACATTTAGAATGCCCCTGCACTCACCCAACAGCGTGACAGAGTGATATATTTTTCAGTGTTCACTTATTACCTGACAAAGTCCAGATGTGCGCCCCGTTCTCCAATAAAACCTCATTTATTCACTGAAACACCATCTATTGTCTGTGAGACTGCATGTCTGGAGCAATGTTACACAAATTTAACATAAACGCGAAAAAGACCAAGGGCAAATGCATTTGCTTCATGTTGCTGCTTGTCTAACAGGTTAATCGAGCAGCAGTATTTACTAAACAGGAAACAAACAATGTTTAGAATTTTATTGCTTTTTTACACATGTCCCACACTCTTCAAATGTAAAAGTGTGCCCTAATTTTGTGGCAAAATCAGTTATTTCTTGTTTTTATCACACTAATTGAAACGATAGTGCAGAATCAGTTCATTCATTTTTTTAAATAATAATTGTTGACTAAGATTTCTTTGTTAAATTCTCAATTACACAACTGAAGTGATTTATATGCTATAACGTTTGTCATATGCATAGCAATCCTGGTACAAAAACCTTCCTGTATTTCAGACTTCGGGAAAACGTGTTTGTCCTCCTCTCCATTACACAATTAGGAAAATTGTGTTTATTAGTTTTCTCACATTTTTTGCACTAGTGCAAGGTTTTTGTGATATAGTACTTGTGACTTAAGGGCCAGATTGCATTAGTGCTTGTATCATTTAAAACCAACGTTTCTGGCTTACACAGATTGCAGGTGCAACCTGCACCTCTTCACAGGATATACAGATGCATGCAGTGTATCAATTCCATGCATCCACTCGTCATCCATCCATCCACCCTGCCATCCATCCATCCAGCCTGCCATCCATCCATTCACCCTGCCATCCATCCATTCTTCCATTCTTCCATCCATCAATCATACATTAATCTACTGTGCCACTCAATTCATCCATTTGTCCACCCACTTTACCATAAGTTATCTCATCTTTTTACCCATTCATCCATCCATCACCCCCTTACTCTGCCATCTTTTCATCTGTCCATCCACCTGTCCAGGGGTTGTCCGTCTGTAAAAGCATGAGACCTAACTGTGCCAGCAGGGGGCTGTAAGTGATCCAACAACTTATACTTATCTAACAATAAGAACCAACCACTATTAATTTAGGCCACCATAAAAAACTAAAATGAGTGCATGGAATGGGTTGACTTGAGCGCACAAGACTAATCACAATAACTAACAGTAACTAATAACACTAAACTAACCATTAACCTTGGGTTCCAGAGCAGCATGCTTTCCGGCATAAAGCGCTTCAATGCCTTGTCAGGGGTAGTAAACGCTATATAAATGCAATTACAATATACACGGCACACACAGTATTATGTTTGTGATGCATTAGAGAGCCGTTGATGAGGTCCGGATGGCAGCCGATTAATGGAGGGCTGGCGCGAGCTGGCCCCGGTGCAGAGATCGGCCTGCGGTCGTGGCGGAGGGCTCCACGCGCGGGACCGCCGTAACCACCCGGCATTGAGAGGCGTCGCGGAGTGAACGGGGCTCACCTCTCCTGGTGGGGCCCCACGAGACGCCGAGCGACCATCCCCATGGTGCCGGTGAGTGAGGGTCGCGGGGCCTGAAGCGAAGAGAGGAAGGCGGCAAAACGAAGGAGCGGGGGATGCTGCAAATGAGCCCAAGGCGGTCCCGGAGATAGTAAGGCAGAGGCTGGGGAACAGCGGACCCGAGGCATTAGACGAGGCCCGCCAACAGGAACGATAAAGGCGGCGCTGTGGAGCCTCCTGCCTGACCCTAAAATGGCGCCCAGGCAGGACACTTTTTGAACAGTGGAGTACGTGGCAACACTTGGAAAATTTAATAATAGCGCCAGACCAGCAAAAGGAGCGGCGAAAAGGCAGACACATCAGCAGAGTACCTCCCCACACACTGACCAACAGACGTGAAAGCGGTCCCCACTATTGCTGCGAAAGACTCGCAGTCTGGGACTGAAGTATTCCGAGGAGAGTTAGTCAAATTGTTAGCGGAACTACGCTGTTCTGTCTGAGAATGTTGCGGCCGCCTCGCGTTCCGAATGGGACAGAGGGACTGAGAAGTGGGGCAACTAGAAGTCCCAGATCAGTCCTGGCAGTCCAGATCAGTCTTGGCAGTCCTGGTAGTCCTTGCAACTACCACCCTGGCCCATGATTGTGTGTGCGGCGGCCGCGGACCATCTTGAAACGTTGGCCTCGCCAGTTCGGCCCGACTTGGATGCCGAAGACACGGTCACCCGCCCCAAAGGTGCTGGTGTGAGCGGGGAGGAATAGCAGAGTGGTGGCTGCGAGAGGTGCGGGCCCTCTTCCCATAAACATGAAGCAAACTCCCAATAAATTAGCGTCTCCCCGGGATGCTCCTATCCAGGTCTGCCACGCCAGAAGGGGACACAGTTCCAGGACGGTCTCGGCCCACGCCCTGGGGTGCTCCGGAGCCTGGAGTGACAGCCCATGCATTGAACAGAGGAGGAAAACGGTGGCGAAAAGCTACTTGAAAACTGCGCCTCTACAGAGCCCTACCCCCTGAGAGGACACTCGGGAGCCACGCAAGGCGGGCCGGAGGTGCGCTTTGCGGGGGAGCAGTGGCCGAGGACCGCTCAGACGGGCCTGCACCTCCTTCCTGGTGACCTGGTTCGGGGTGTGCAGTCGTGAACAGGGGAAATACAGCAGAATAATTGTGACCGTGAGACACGTCGGCTCCTGTTCGGACCCGCAGTGAAGCAAAGTAGAGATCCAACTCCCCGGGAGCCCCCCAACTAGTCTTGACGCTTTGCCTGAGAGGCACAACCGGCAAGATCTTGAGCAAACGACCAAAGCATCAAGGCACCCCATAGCGCGAGGGGGTCGGTCCAGGTCCGCCTCCTGGCTTGGGAGTAGACACGAAGCGGTGGAGATCTAGCCAGAACCTGCACACCCACGGACCCCCCCCACCCCCCCAAGAGAACCCCGTAAGGCCGCGCGGAGCCAGCAGGAGCTACGCATCGCAGGCAGGCGGCAGGCAGTATCCCGAGGGTGAGGGGAGCTGAAGAATGTCTATATCTATCACTGTGATCCTCTAGGTGACTCCCATTTCCATGCTGGTTTCCATACTCGGAGGTCCTAATCCCTGTTGGGAGGGTTTGCCCCGTTATGATCCCACACCCTCACCGCCACTGGAGGCAAGCCAGCCTTCTATCCCACCGGTATGATGTTTTATTAGGGAGTTAGACCAGAGTCCCTGGCCCTGCTTTTCTAGTCGCCTCCTGACCTCAATCTTATTGGATTATCCTCACTCGTCTTCCGGATTATGTGCCCTCCTCTTCTTATTATTCTTCTTTGCTCAATCGCTACCCTAGTGGCCCCTCTTCTCCCTATCATGGCTTCCACTCGAATTAAGTCGGGAGTTAACTGCTTCAAAGTCATCTATCCCCCTAATCTGACCAAAGCAGCAGCAAAACGGTTCAAGCACAACACCATTGAACAATTCCCTGATTCCCTCTTTGTTGATCAATTCCATAATGGGCACCTAGGGAAGCTAAAAAATGACTTAATTTTTTTCACTCACGACATCCCTTCCTGGTCCACCAGCTTCTTCAATTTCTTCAACGTCTCCTCCTCCTCATCTATCCCGCATGGACAGCGGCTAAAAATGTCCCCCTCCACTAGCTTTAATGGCTCTCTTACCATTACACTCTACAATAATGGCACTGTCATGATTCAAGCTACAGACTCCTGTCTCTCTCTCTTTGACCATCTCTCCCACTCCCTTCGCCCAACCCACACAACTATGATCTCCCTCGACTCTTCTTTGAGCTCCTCTCCTTTCTCCCTTTCTCCCCCCCTGACTCCCCGATACTCCAGCAGGCCGCTCTCCCGGGAGACACAGGCCTACCCTTTGTTCCCCCCTGCCTTTGCTCCCTCCTCTCCCTCTCTTCCCACTTCCCAAAATGTTCCTCCCCCTATCTTGTCTGTCTGGCCTCCGGCCTCCACCACCCTCCCCACCCTGCATCTGCCCGATTCTCCAACGTTTTCGCCTCCCCCCTAATCCCCCTAAGCCAACCCACCTCCCCCCCTCTTATTCCACCTTTCTTACAACCTGGTCAACTTTCCTTACCTCCCCCTTCCCTCCCCCTTTCACCTCATCCCTTTCCGCTCTTCCCCGTCCCCCGTACCCTAAATTCTTCTCTTCCACCTCCCATCTATCTTCAACCCCACCTTCCTCATCCCTTGCTTCCCAACCTTGTCTCCCTCCCCGACAATTCCTTCCTCGTCTCTCCCTCTGACCTTGCAGTCCCTTACTCCTCCCTCAGTTTCCATCTAGCCCAATCCCCCACTCCACCTGTTACCTGTCCCCCTACATTCACCTTTCATAGCCTACAGTACCTGTCCAGCACCATCCTCTCTTTTCTCCCCATACCTCTGGCCTTCCTTGGACCACCCGCCCTCCCCCTGTACAGCCCCCTCTCCTCTCTTCTCCACGTACCTTTGGCCTTCATCTGACCCCCCGCCCTCCCCTCCCTGTTCAGCCTCTTCTCCCCTCTTCTCCCCTTACCTCCGGCCTTCATTTGTCCCCCTTCCTACTCCTCAACTTTCTCCTCATAATTATGATCTCTTCTCTTCCCCTCTGTTCAACACCAGTAAAAATATTTCTCTTCCCACCACTGTTTCACCATCCACTCCTATCGTCCACCATCTTTCCTTACCTTCTACCCTTGCTCCCCAACTCCCCACCCATTCCCCCACCCCTCCCCTCCCTCCCTCACCCTCTGCACTCCCTCCCTTATCCCGTTCCCCCACCCCTCCCCGTCCTCCCTCACCCTCTGCTCTCCCTCCCTTATCCATCGAGCCACCCAACACTCCGTGCTCAGCTCTCCTCTCCCTGGAAAATAAACTTGATTCTCTCATCTATTCCATTTCCCAGCTTGTAGCGTCCATCTCACTTTTAAGCGCCAAGATGTCCCCCTTCCCTAACAACCTCCCAAGGAGTTCCTTGCTCCCGCGCCCCAATAAAGCCAACCACAGTCTGTCCTCTGCAGACATCACCAACTTACTGGCCAGCTACAAGACCTCCAACGGCACTCCCCCTCCACCTTCCTCTCCTAATAATTCTACGCAGTTCCCTATTCAGACCATCTCCTCTGTCAAACCTTACCAGCCTCCCTCTTACCAGGCACCCTCATTCAAGAATCTTATCCCTATCTCCCTTAACAACCCTGACACCCCCATCACCAAAACATCTGCGTCAGAGCTGCACTGCTTGCTCCACAACTGCAGATCTGCAATCAAACACAAATTGGAAATCTCTGATACTATCACCCACCAGAATCTTGACATGTTCTTCCTCACTGAGACCTGGTTTAATGACTCCTCTCATACTTTGTTTGATCTTCTGGTACCCACTGACTACTCTATCCTCAGAAATGACAGGGCAGACAAAATTGGGGGCGGTGTCGCTGTCATCGTCAGGAACTCCCTTCAAATGAAAGCCTTCCCTACCACCCTTTTCCGTACATTCGAATGCCTATCCCTAGAACTTCAAATACATCACGGCTCACCCTTTAGATTCCATGCCATCTACCACCCGCCCGGTAACTGCTCTTCCTTTGTGGAGGAACTAACTGACTTCATCAGTGACCAATTTTCTCAAAGTGACAGACAGATCTTCCTGGGCGACTTTAATCTCCACTGGGGCTCTTTGGAAGACTCGGCTGCCAACAAGCTTGCCACCTTTCTCTCAGCCAATGATCTCTTCCAACATTGCTCGGAAACCACACATTCCAAGGGCTCAATTCTGGACCTTGTCATATCCAAAGCAGACCTGCTGACTACTGCTCCCCCATCCATGTAGACTGGTCTGACCACTTCCTCATTCCCTTCCGTTTTCACCTATCGCACGTTATAACTCTCGGCCAACCTAAAAGAGCTACTACCTGGTTCCGCAACACTAAGAACATTGATCTTGACACTTTTTGTGATTCTGCTATGCGGGCACTTCCTAGACTAGACCCTAACGTGGATGTCAACGTTCTCACTTCTCAGTGCCTCTCAGTACTAGCAGTCGAAATCGACAATGTCGCTCCACTCCAAAGCAAAAGGAAAAGACCCACCCCCTCAGCACCTTGGTTCAATAAAGCTCTCTACGATGAAAGGAAAAACCTTAGAATCCTGGAGAAACATTGGAGAAAATCTCCTTCCACCTCCAATCTCTCTCTTTACGTTCAGCAAGATCCAAATATCACAACCACATCTTCCTTGAAAAAGCATCTCATTTCAGATCCCTCCTTGACTCAGCCAAAAACAGACCCAAAAAACTTTTTGACCTCATCAAAAACCCAAACTGTTCTCCCCTAACCATTAAGCCTGAGGATTCCACAAAGAAAGCAGCAGATTTCGCTATATTCTTTGATGAAAAGGTCAAAGCACTGGTGGATCAGGTCGCCCACCCCACCCCCATTGAGGAGCGGATATCCTTAGTTACCTGGCAGAACTTTGACGTCATCTCGGAAGATGACCTCCTCAATTGCATCTTCGAAACTAAACCCTCCAACCATTCTTCTGACCCCATCCCTAGCGACATCGCCATCGATTTCTACACCTATACTCTCTCTTACTGGACCAGGCTAGTCAATCTCTTTCTCAGTCAAGGCTCCCTCCCGATTGCCCTCAAATCAGGACAAGTCACCCCTCTTCTAAAAAAACCCTCCGCCGATGCGAACGACCTCATCAACTTCCGCCCTATCACCAACCTCCCTTTTCTTTCGAAAATCACCGAAAAATGTGTTGCGAAACAACTTTCCTTACATATTATGGACAATAACCTCCTCGACGTCTTCCAGTCTGGCTTCATCCAAAATTGCAACACTGAAACAGCCCTGCTGCAAGTGATTGATGATGCGCTGCATATACTCGACTCTGGGGAATCGTGTCTTCTGATTCTTCTAGACCTCTCTGCAGCCTTTGACACTGTTAATCATAGCACCCTCCTCAACACTCTTCAACAGAGAATGGGATTGGATGGCACAGTGCTCAAATGGTTTGCCTCTTTCCTCTCGGACAGATCCCAAATGATCAAGATAGCGTACAGTCTTTCATCTCCATTGGCTGTAGGTCAAGGCGTCCCTCAAGGTTCTATCCTGGCACCCACTTTGTTTAATCTCTACCTGGAACCATTAGGGAACCTTCTAAGCAAATCTGGGATCCATTACCACCTTTATGCGGACGACACTCAAATCTACCTTAAGGTGTCTTCCGCACACGATCTCTCACTACTCAACTCTACTCTCAACTCTATTCACAACTGGATGTTAGCTCACCAACTCATTCTTAATCCCGCCAAAACTGAATTCCTCCTCCTCTCTACCTCTCTCTCACCTCCTCCTGTTCAATCTTGGATGGATCAGCTGAACCTACTCAACAACAAACCCATCATTGTCGACAGCGCTAAATCCCTAGGTGTCATTCTTGACAAAAGACTCAACCTAATCTCCCACATCAACTCTATTGCTAAGAACGCACGTTACCAGTTGCGCCTTCTATGGGGGATTCGTCGGTTCTTCCCGGAGAAAGACTTAAAAACCTTGGTACAATCTCTGGTTCTCTCAAGACTGGATTATTGCAATTCTCTTCTGATGGGCCTACCCAAATCCCACCTCTCCCCTCTCAAATCCATCCTCCATTCAGCAGCTCGCTTCATTTCAGGGTCTAAACGAAGTGACCACGTCACACCTATCCTGTCCTCTCTTCGATGACTTCCGATCGAGGCAAGATCTATTTACAAAACTGCCTGCATCACACACAAAGCCTTGCACACGTCCTCCCCTCGTTACCTGGCGAATAAATTGAAATTGTCCGGTGGCTCTCGCCCTTCTCGCAATGCGGAAAAGCTTCTGCTTGAGCCCCCGTCTTCAAAAGGGAAAGATCGATGGCGCAATCCTTCTCAGGCAATGCGGTGAGAATCTGGAACTCGCTTCCCCCCTTGCTCCGTGCCACCTCCTCTACCCGGATCTTCAAAGCTGACCTCAAATCTCTTCTCTTCCAAAGACACTTTCAGAACTAATACTTTCATTCTCAGGCCCCTCTAGGAAGTTCGCTCTTCATTGCAAATTGTACTTTTTCTGTACATTCCTCACCCTTGCGTGCTGTGTTGGATTTTATGTTTGTGTACCCTTCATTTTAAGTCTCCTGTTTAATTCACGCCCTCTCTACTCCTTCTAGGAAGTTCTTCCACTATAGGAAATTCTGTACTCCATGCCTATAGAAGTGCCTTTCCAGTGTGTTCTGAGTGACTGTCACTTATTGCAGTATTATACCTCTATTTGTATTTTGTATCTTATGTATCATGCATACCTGTCACTTTTTCCTCTTGTAACGTATACCTCTTTTTGTATCTTGTTTGTTTTTGTTATTTGCACAATTGTCACTTTTTCCTCATGTATTGTAACGCTTGCTTTTGTATTATGCTCACTTGTAACCTTCTCCTCATGTAATGTTACTGTTCCTATTGTGAAGCGCTCTGACACCTTCGGGTAAAGTCTGCGCTATATAAAAACGCATAAATAAATAATTAGGCAGTCTGATAATGTGCTGCATGGCTAAACACTTATAAGGTCCCAAAGACGAGACCTATTGGCCATGCCAATGCTTGTTTAAATCTCCCACTTTCCTCTTATAAAATGTTGGCATGTATGAGATGTAATAAATTTGGCCACAGGGGGCGTGACTGTGTATCAGCTAGGACATGGTTCCCACAGTGTTGTAAAGAACTCGACCGCAAACGTATCTTTTGAGGAAAAAACATGAAGCAGTCAGGTAAGCCATATTACTGGAACGGAAGCTTAAGAAGTCATACTGGGTGTACTTAGATCGAAAAAATTAATGACAAAGTGTTTTGAAATGTGTGGGTCCATTAAGCAAGGCACACGTGTTTGGGTGGTTGTCCTATCGTGTCAGCTTTAGTAACAGCTCTATTTCCTTAAAATTTGAGTTGCCCGTTCCTCCTGCACACCTCTCAAATCCCATCGTTATCCCTTCGTGCAATGCGGTTTTTGGGCATCCTCGTTCGGAAGCAGGGGCGCTCTGTCCCGTTCGTGAACTCTATCGTTTCTCCTTCCAATCTGCTCCTTCGCGCCAACCCAAGAAAATTGAATCAAAGAGACAGCTGAAACTGCTAACCTATCGGAAGCTGCTGTCATTGGATGGGCGTGGTTAAGAGCGGGAATCCACCGAGTTCTGCTTATCACGTGGCTTCGGCTCTGGGGAATTGGTCGCTTCCTGTTCCCGAAATTAACCGCCACCTAGAATTCCTCCCCGGCTCCCAGATGTATCCCATGTCAGCCTTCACCGTGGAGCCCTTGGGTAAGTAGTCCACTGCTTTTGGAAGAGCACAGACCACTCGAGTGCGTCATTTACAGAGGCAGTGTATGTCTACAGCAGCTCGTTGTTAGAGTAGCAGTCTAGCTCACGCGGAGGTTGTGTGTCTGTCACTGATTCACTTTCCGCAGCATAGCTTCTGGGTGTCAACCCAGTGCCGCTTGGTTGCCGAACGCAGCCGGTCATCAGCACATAGCTGCCAAGATTTCAGTCTGCTTATGTGTGATGTTTCCTTTTTTGACAACACTTATGTGTGACAGTTCAGAGCTTTATGTGTCACTTTATTAAAGTGACCAGTTGTTGAGAAGAAAAAACTGGGACAGGTCAGTCATTAAAGCTGGACTAAAGCTTTTAGTCTCACTTTTATATCGCGTTTCTGAGAAGTGCCAGTACTCCAATTAAAAGTACTATGTTCCTCTTGAGAAGTGCAGATAGTCACCCTCTCAAAATAAAAAAAGTGCTGGAACTCCGTACCGGCCCATTTAAAGCATTGTATATTTGTGTGTGTATATACACACACAAGTTTACTAGGCTACTTTTACATAACATTAGCTTTGGAAGAACCTTCACACTGCGCCCCCCTGCTCTTCTCATTCTGTCTGACTTATTTACATTATTTGCCCCCCCACCCCCACTGGATTTACGTGTGTACAATCAATCACCGAATTCTGTTGTTTCATGGGATGTTAACGCATTCAGTGTCTCTAGTACGCATTTGACTTGAGTCTATTGCTGAAAATGTGTCTAAATTACAGAAGTTGGCGATTGATTGCACGTTTTGGGTGGGCGGGGGAGAGTGCAAAAAGAGTGTGTTGTAATCTTTCAAAGATTGCTGGTTGTGCTGGCCTGTTCTATCTCCATGGTGATGGCTCGCGCTAGAAGTCGTTACCGGAGAACTGACAGGCTGGCAGCAGGAGTTGGTGGCTTTGCTCAATAACCTAATAAAAGACGTGAGAACTTACCGGTGTTCGTCTTTTTAACACTGGCGACGAGCGGAACTTGCGGGGGACAAGCCCGCCACCAACTCTCCCCAATCTCCTGAACCCACGTACACAGACTGCATCTCATCGCATGCCGGAGTGAGACCTACAAAGTGGTGATTACCTTCAACCTCCAGCAATCTTCCTCCTCTTGCCCCGGATTTCCTGCGACGCTCCGATTGAGTTTTGGGCAATTTTGACTACTTTGCCAACTCTCCTTCGGCAGTTGCTGCACCTCGTGACGCCACCGCTGACTTACTTACCCATGCGCACAAGTGCCCCCAGTGTCTCATCCACGTCACGCTACGTGCGTGCGTGCCACCATATTATTATTTTTTTTTTTTGGTTTCCTTGACAACCTGTCACGGAGCTTTACACGGAAGATTTTAAAACCATTTTCGTCTCTCTCTGACACCCAGGTACAGATTAAACCGTTTTGGAGCTCTTTGATTAACTGCCATAAGCTGCCTATGCCTGCGTTTACTTGCTTTATCTGCCATTATTCCTCGAATACCTTTTAGACATTAACTAGTGGTTCTCACTGTTCTGCCATAACACTTATCTCAAATCCATACCTGCTTACAGCATTCACCAAATTAGCGTGCCATTATTGACTTTATTTTGAAACTGGTTTTCCTTGCTTGAGACTAACATTTAAACCTTACGCCTACCATGACTGCCACTACTATGAGCCAACCACCTCCATTCCTTTGCGATAAAGGCGAACCTCTCCTGCTATGGAAAAGATGGAAACTTTTATTCGACTCTTATTTAGTCGCAATTGGTGGAGAAAAATTTTCTGCTCATAGGAAACAAGCAATTTTGCTTCACAACTTGGGAATAGAGGGACAGAATATTTATGAAAGCATTGACTTAATTCCAGTGGGTGAAGGCGATGGTGAACCTTCAGATGTATTTGACATGTCCATGAAAATGTTAGAGTTGTATTTTGGACCGCGTATCAATGTAGTTTTAGAGAGGCACAAGTTCTTCATGAGGGTCCAAGAACATAATGAAAAGGTTGGCAACTACATAGCTTCTTTAAAAACACTTGCACGCACCTGTGAGTTCGGTGATCTCACTGACTCGTTGATACGAGATCAACTGGTCAGGTGCACAAACAGTCCCAGGGTGCAAGAAAAACTCCTTTCCAAAAATCCGTCTCTAAAAGAAGCCATAGCTATCGTAGAGGGGATGGAAAATACCTCTGGCTGGGTGAAAGAGATGAAGGCCCACAACACATCCGCTGACGAAGTTCTTACACCCAGTTCTATTCATGAAGTGACCCAGAAGGAGACATCTTCCACTGAATCTAAAGAGTTCGTTGACAATGTCTCCAAAGTTGTCCGAGGATTTAAACCCAAAACCTCCACAGACTTTTCTAAGTTGAAGTGTTACAGGTGTGGCAGTAACAATCACTCTTCCAACTACCCTCAGTGCTATGCTAGGAATACCACGTGTCACAAGTGTGGGATCAAAGGCCATTATGCTAGACTATGCAAAACTGGTGGGAGAGTACGCACAGTGGATGGTGCGCATGAGAATATTGAAACAAATGTTTTCTCCAAAACAACCATGTTAAGTGTAAGAGGTGATGGCGTGGTGGATGCTGACCTCGTCAAGATGCCAGAATGCGAAGTAGTGATTGGAGACGAGTTGTTTGTGGTTCTAGCTGACTCTGGTTCTCCTTTCACCATGTTAGACAGTGAACTTTGGGACCAGACATTTCATGATTTACAGCTGGTTGCACCAGACATTAACCCAGTTAGTTATGGTGGCTCACACATTGATGTGATAGGTTATGCCATCATGAAGATTCACTTTAAAGGAAGGGACACCATTGGAAAGATCTATGTCGCCAAGCGTGGTGACAACCTCCTTGGTTGGAGACATCAGAGAGACTTGGGAATAATTCTTAATCCCAATGCTCGCTGTCCTTCAGAACAAGTCATGTTGATTGATCATAGTATGTCTTCTAATAAGTATTTTGAGGAATTTCCTCAAGTTTTCTCTGACAATTTGGGTTTACTCAAGGACTTTGAGCACCGCATCGTACTTAAGCAAAAAGCTGTACCAGTGGTACACAAGGTTAGGAAAGTCCCTAACATGATGTTGGAACCCCTAAGGAGTGAACTTAATAGACTGGTCACTCAAGGTGTAATAGAGGAAATTGAATCCTCTGAATGGTTGGCCCCAGTGGTTTTAGCCCCCAAGGATGGTGGGAGGAGTATTAGGATGTGTGTTGACTTGAGAAGCCTAAATAGGTGGATTTGGGTGGATCGTCAACCACTTCCTAATATCTCGGAATCGATCAATATGCTTGGTGGTGCAAGGGTCTTTAGCGTGTTAGATTAAACCTTCGCCTACCACCAAGTCCCCCTTCATCCTGACTCCAAACATTTGACGTCGTTTGTGACACCACTGGGGGCTTTCCGTTTCATCAGGATGCCGTTTGGGTTAGCCTCGGCGGCTGCCTGCTTTCAGCGCATTATGAAGATGGTTCTGAAAGATGTCCCCAACATCATGTTTTTTCAGGATGATATTTTAGTGTATGGCAAGAATGATTCTGAACATGACACAATTTTGAGGCTCACATTACAAAGACTAGCTGACAAGGGGTTAACAGTGAATCGTTTGAAATGTAAGATTAATGTATCTTCTGTCACATATTTGGGACATGTTATATCTGGGGAAGGTATCCAGCCAAAGCTAGATTTGGCCAAAAGCATTGTTGATGCCCCTGCGCCAACAGGCAAGGAGCAGGTGAGGTCTATTCTTGGCCTCGCTGAGTTTTATTCTAAGTTTATCCAAGGTTTCGCCTCCACTGTTGAACCCATCAGAATACTTCTTAGGAAGGGAGCGCATTTTGATTGGTCGGCTGATTGTGCAACGGCTTTCAGTTCCATAAAACAAGCAATAGGGAAGATGCCAACTCTTGGTCATTTTGACTCCAAGAAGAAAAGTTTCCTAACTACAGATGCCAGCTTGTGTGGTCTTGGGGCTGTACTCTCTCGGGTTGATTGTGGGGAAGAGAAAGTTGTTGCGTTTGCTTCTAGGGCATTGAGGAAGCCTGAACAACAGTATTCATGTATTGAGAGGGAGGCTCTGGCCATAGTGTGGGCTGTAAAGCACTTTAAGTTTTACCTGTGGGGCATCCCCTTCCTGGTTAGATCTGACCATCGCCCTTTGGTTCATGTGTTTTCCTGCATGGAGAGCGAAAGACTTACCCCAAGGCTGAAGCGTTGGAGTGAGGGTTTAGAGGAGTACAATTTTCGTGTGGAATATCTCCCTGGTACTGCTAACAAAGCGGCAGATTGTCTTTCAAGGTTACCTATCGAATGTCCTGGAAATGCCCTTGACTCAGACACGGTTAATGTTAACTGGGTCAAGGAGTCTGCCATTCAAGAGAGTGAGTGGGAAAGTTCTTTGAAAGCAGATCCTTTGCTACCTGCAGTGACACATTTTGTAGTTGAGGGATGGCCTGACAATAAGAGAATAGATTCCGAGTTGCTCCCTTTTTGGTCCATCAGGAATGAGCTCACCCTTTGCCAGGGCCAACTTATGCGTGGAGAGAGAGGGATTCCACCTGAGGATCTCAAACCTAAGCTCATAAACCTAGCTCATGAAGGACATTTAGGAAGAAGCCTCACGAAGTCTCGCCTCCGGTAGAGGTATTGGTGGCCAAAGATGGATAGTCAGGTTGAAAAGGTGGTCAGTGAGTGTTATGAGTGCGCTTCTTGTGACAAGTCCCGTATTGTCAACACCCCTCCGCTGTCTCCGGTTGAAGTTCCACAGGAACCTTGGGTCAAGTTGGGGTTGGATCTCATGGGCCCTTTTGAGCTTTTGAATCCTGCAGACAATTTGTTATTCTTTTGGTGGATTATTCGTCCAAATGGGTCTCCACCAGATGTGTAAGTTCAATCAGCACAAGGGTGGTTATTGATTTTCTCAAAGATGAATTCGCTAGTGAGGGGATTCCCAAGTTCCTTATCACAGATAATGGCCTGCAATTTGTTTCTCACGAAATGAATGAGTTTTTAAGGGACTATGGAATTGTTCATCAGAGAACTGCCCTTTATGCTCCGCAGGCCAACGGTCTTGCGGAGCGCATGAACAGAGTGGTCAAAGCATGCGTGCAAAGGGCAATTGAGTTGAGAGTTCCTCTTAAGAGTGTCTTAAGAGACACATGGTGGGCTCATCGCACTGCCCTCAATGTGGTTCTGCGGAAGTCCCCGTTTCAAATGTTACGTGGGAGGGTTGCGCTGTCCAAACTCAATCCTGGGTGGCTACCTCTTATTGAGGGTCCTGTTTTGTGTGGGGAGGAGGTGAGTGGTAGAATTGAGTCCTACCAAAGTAAGTACAAACAAAGGTTTGATTAAAAAAAATCAACCAAGGTCACGTCATGGAAGGTGGGTGAGTGGGTGTTTATCAAAAGACCACGCTGGCACAAGAAGGGTGCCACAGACTTTATGGGACCATTTGCTATCACTGCTGTTTATAAGAATGTGGTTACTGTACATAATGGTGGTAAGTGGAGCATGTCTCGTTTAGTGAAGTTCCAGGGTGACAAGTCCATGTTTCCTTCTTGCCCTGATATTTCACCTGCTTCAAACTTACCCACCAATTGTGGTTCTTCACCTCATTTTCCTAGATCTCGCCGTTTTCCCAAAAGGTATGATGACTACGAAATGTATTGAATTTCCTTTGTTTTGTTCCTTGTTTATTCTGGCCCATTGCATATGATTTTAGTTGTTCAGTATAATTGTTACTATTTTTAGTGCTGTATTTGGAATGGGTGTTTTCTTCTCCTTTTCCTTTCTTTTTCTTTTCTCTTTTCTTTCTCTCTTTTGTCTCCACTGTAAAGGGGATGTGTTGTAATCTTTCAAAGATTGCTGGTTGTGCTGGCCTGTTCTATCTCCATGGTGATGGCTCGCGCTAGGAGTCGTTACCGGAGAACTGACAGGCTGGCAGCAGGAGTTGGTGGCTTTGCTCAATAACCTAATAAAAGACGTGAGAACTTACCGGTGTTCGTCTTTTTAACACAGCTCATTAGGGATCACGTGGTAATGCATGCCTGCTATCCAAAAGAGTATTTTGGTTAGTTAGGGTGTCGCACTAGATGACGTTTTTTAGCAGTAGTAAGAGGCTGAAATATCAGGGAGTTGTGCTAATGCGTTAAATAAAAGTAGTTAAGGATGACATTTTTGTAGGAAAAATGGTGCGCCTAACACGTTTTAGTCGACAAAGTAAGAACAAAAGAGATTCTAAAGTTAGTCTCGGGTGTTTCAGGTATGACTATTATAAACACTTGGCTTATAGCAAATGGTGTTCTGCTGTTAAGCACAAATCTGTATGCGGAGTGGTCAGGTATTTTTCCAAGATGTGTAGGAAATGGAAGAATAAGGCTAAATCAGTGGTAAGAAGAAGAAGAAATCTTTTTCAGATGAGGAAAATGGTTCAGGTTCAGATTCAAATTTGGTTAAGAGTATCAGAGGAAATTTGGTGTTAAGGTGAATTCTCAGAATAGAAGAACAAGGCAGAGTGATGGATGCACATACGAAAAGTGGAGGTCAACATTTCTGCTTATTCTGGTTCTCAGTATATCATAGTAAACGAAAAAGTGTAGAATGACGGCTTGTAGGCAAGGTTGGTGATAAACATTTTACGTTCTGATGGAAGTCCTGAAAGTTAAACAAGTGACAAACTAGACATGCTAGGATTTAGGTGGTTTTTATTCACATTTTGAAACGGGTGTGCTCGTGGAAAATGTCAAAAGGAAGGGACCTTCTGTTTTGGGTTGGTGTGATCAAAGGAATTTACATATAATTTTGGATTCCACCGGTAAAGATCGGGTACTTGTCAGGCGCGCAACGCCCATAGGGCTCAAAGGGCTTCAGCCCCCACCCGCCTGTCGTGTGTCAGCCCGGGCTGAGACAGCTTCCTGGGCACACAGACAATTTTTGAGCTTATCGCAGCCACACCGAGTACTTCACAGGTCTTTAAAAGACCATTTACGTGTGAACGAGGCTTTGTTGTTTTTTCACCCCTTCATCTCCACTCTGCCAATTGCTGGAAGAATTAGCCCTCCCCTCCTCTTTCCTCCCCCCCACCCCTCCCCAGACCTTTTTAGAAGCCCCGTCTCTGGTTGCTCCTGTGGTGCATGATGGTATGGAAATGTGGAAATCCATGTGTAACAAATTTCCTGGTGTTTGTTGATGGAATTGGTACTTTGAAAAGATTCGTACATAAAATCATTTTTTAAAGATAAAGCTTGTCCAAAAGTTCATGGTGTCCAGAACATTCCTGTGGTAATAAAGGAAGAAGTGAAGAGAGAGCTGAAGAAACTAGTTGCATCTGGAGTTATAGGACCTATTGAAGCTTCAGGTTGATTTTCTCCTTTAGTAGTGGCCAGAGGGAGCAATGGGAAAATCAGACTGTTCACCTTCGACATCTGAGCAAAAACACCTTCATTGATCGTTTTCCATTGCTTAGAATAAATTTAATGTTGTTGGTGAAGGATGCAACTTGGTTCAAACCTATAGGTCTGTTGTCGGCTTACCACCAGGTTAAT
Source organism: Calotriton arnoldi (assembly GCA_963921515.1). Taxonomy (NCBI): domain Eukaryota; kingdom Metazoa; phylum Chordata; class Amphibia; order Caudata; family Salamandridae; genus Calotriton; species Calotriton arnoldi. The sequence continues at coordinate 224,740 of CAWUFW010017022.1, read as the reverse complement.
ATGGATCCAGAGTCAATGAAGTTGATCGCTTTCATTACATCTTTTTGGTTGTTTCACATTTAGAAAAATGCCTTTTGGGTTGGCATCAGCTGCTGCAGCCTTTCAGTGATTGATGTTTTAATCGTTTTGGCAAAGAAAGGGTATTTTCTTTCAAGATGTTCTTATTTTCGGGAAGAACAGAGGACCATGATGAGAGATTAATGAAGGTATTGGAGATTTTGGAATGAAATGTGTTGACTCTGTTACAAGTGCAAGCTCCCTGGAGGGAGATGACCTATTTGGGTCATGTTATTGATTATGATACTATCAAACCCGTGAGTTATTTTCTTAAAAACACATTTTCCCCCTTTACACCGATGGCTGCCTTTTCTGTTGAATCAATTGATTCCTTTAACAAAAATTTTTAATAACTTTGTTTAGCGTGCTCTAAGAGTTACTTGAGTAGGGCTGACAACATAGAAGAGAGTGTAAAACAAATACTCGAGGGCAGCGTTTTTTATAGTTCCAAATCAAAATTAGGAGTATAGAGATGCTTGCAGTGTGTTTTTTGATTTTGGGAGGGTAATTTGTAAGAGATTGGCTTATCAAAGTAATTTGAATTACTGTTAAATATACTATCGGGTAATGAAGATTATTGAGGGGATATTGATGCGACCACTGAACTTAAAATAGTGCAAGTAATTTCAGAACATTTTTTAATTTTACCACAATATTGATAAAGAATGTACATGAAAATGCCAATGTTTTATAGGAAGTGTGTAGAAAAAAAATCAAACTGTCACAAAATACATTTGACCAATTATTTAAACACAAAAAGACAACCACTGAGTTTTACTCTCCTCCCCCAGGAAGCAGTCCTGGCCGGATGTTCAATGCCGACCATGTGGCCACACAGAAGAAAGTTTTCTACACTCTTTGTGTCTGTTAAGCCGTTATACACCTCAGACGGAAACTGTTACATTCAGCCACGAGGGCCCTGCAGATTAGGTTTTTCCGCCCTGCAGTGATGGTGCTTCTCAACGGTTACAGCATTCAACTTCCCTGCACGGCCACCAAGTTTCTCCTACAAGTGAAAAGGTAGCTTCTACAGGATACCCTGGTCCCCTAAATGTACTGTTGATTGTTTTCCGCTAGCTGCAGCACTAGCCGCACCACAAACTATTTCAAGCCAAATTCTATTACAGGACCGGAGGTTTCGGATTATGCTTCTCTTTTGTTTATTGCTACTCACAGCAGCCAATGAAAACGTTTTGTTATGCAAAATAAACTACATTTCCCATGATGCTTTTCATACATCGTATCCGGTCTGACCCAATAAGAGCCACCACTTCCTTTTCCTGAGCCTCTTTACTTGCTGCTCATGGCAGAGATAAGTGCTATCCTTTTTATATAATCATTTGTATGATCTATGTACTTAGCGTACTTGTCGTATGGTAATGGTGCTTACTGTGACTTGATTTGTGCATCGCGCGCGTGTTGGGAAACCCGAGCGGGCGTTGTTTGGTCATTTAAATTGGTGAAAGTGTTTGGGGCGCGCTTATGTTGTTTTTTCCTGTCAGGTGAATGCTCCCGACAGCGGCTCAACGCTCCCTCGCGTGAGCGTGTAACTGCAAGCAGTCATCGTGGTTGGAATCTGCTCACGAGTACGTAGGTGACACGCCGTTTGGCGGCGCACCTCACAGGCTCTGGGGCTTTTTTCCTTAAAACGAGGTAGAGCGCGAGTCAGCGCTTCGTCAGAGGTCTCCCCTTGTTCGGCCTGACGTCAGTAAGAGCCAAAGACAAAGTCGGATGTGCGTAGCCCAATTGGGCTACATTTGGGCTACGCACGTCACAACGGCCCCCACTACTCGTCCAGAGCTAAAAATAGCCTGGAATTGCACTGAGCAGCATGAACTATCGACGCCTGACCGGCTGTAATAGCAGTCGGACCCCGGAGTGCGCACACGCTCCACAAATTGGATAATTGGCTCATTACGCCTTAGATTTGGGCTGGAATAATACTGAGTACAGCATTGCTGAGGAGCTAAATATAATTCTGGTACAGACTATTTGGTGTGCACGTGGGTGGCTGCCCCCCTCCCCCCCCCAACCCCCCCCCCCTTACTCCTCCTGGATATATATTTACATTTAAGCATTACCTTGGCACATGTGTCATCAGTGTCCCATAATGGAGGAATGGGTGAGATATGAGGAGGATGAACCTTATGAGGAGAGACAGCAAGAAAATGCCCTTGAAGATAATATTGTTGACGCTCTGGACGCCTCGGTCCAGCAGTCAGTCAGCAGGGCCATTGAAAGCACGGTCCCTGGCACGGTGCAGCAAACCTTGGCAGCAACCTTAAAGCCAATAACCAAACAACTAGAAAAATTTGCAAAAAGACACAGGTTTACCAACCTTCTGGAACCACAGAAAGATGCTCCCGCAGATGCCAATCTGGCACAGTCGGGGTCATGGCCCCACGTCGATGGACTGGCGAGCCTGCCTAAGGCGAACGCATTGGATCATGGGTATACCACACCATCCACTACCGACGGTGGTAAGGCCAAACGTAAACAAAAAGTCTACATAGACACCGACACGGATACAACTGACGAAGAGGCGCCGCCTAAAAAGAGACCTAGGAAGGCAGTTAATGTACCGGATAAGGACCCTAATACACCTTTTACATTCGACCCAACAAGTATAGACCACCCCAGATCTTCGGATTGGGTTCCCGCCCCAGAGGTGGCAGACTACCTCCATGATAACCTTAGGAAAGGTTTTGACAAAGAGGTGCGAAATAGACTGCGCTCGGAGTGCCCTCGTCCAGATAGTCGCAGAAACTCCCGACATTGACGCTAGTCTCCTGATATTTCTTTAAAAATTCGCAAAAGACCCTAAGAAGGGCATTGATCGAGGCTGTCAGGACAAGCTCCTCGACGTTGCAGGGCCTTTGGCCAAGATACTGGAGATGGCTCTCATGGGCAAGGATCCGGCCACTCCCATAGACCCCGATATTCTAGCGGGTTGGACACAAAGAGCAATCTGCTTGCTAGGAAACGCAAACTGCGCCATTTCCACGGAGAGGCGCAAATCCCTGTTAATGAGGATGGACTCCAACCAGACAGAATTAGCCTCTGCTGAGCCAGGTCCGTTAGCAGAAGGCAATCTCTTTGGAGATAGATTTGTCAAGGACGTGTCCAAGTATGTAGGTACCTTTACCTCCCTGGACAAAGTACAGTCTGGTATCAAACGAGTGCAGGGCTCGAAAAATGTACTCGCCCGCTCGCAAATGCGAGTCAATTTCTTTCAGGGCGAGACAGTTTTCAGGCCTACTTGACCGGCCTGGCGAGTGAGCTCTGTCGCTGTGCTAAAGTGCAGTGCCGGTAGAAGGCTCTAGAGGGCAGCTGGGTTAAATGTTCAGGAACTGCCGTGACAAAATGCGGGAAAAGCAAAGGTATTGATTGGCTGATTGCAACGCGGGCTTGGTCTGCTGAGGCCTAGTTGCAATCAGCCAATCAGATGGTAGCTAATCTCTGCACAGTAAAGTGTATAGTAGCATGTTTACACGCTTCTCATTGGCTGATTACAATGAGCCGCGGCAGGATATACTGCCTGAGAAGCGTGTAAACTGCCTTTGCCAACCCCTGTACCCAATTCACTCGACCGGAGGCAGGCCATGAACGATACTGGTGCCCTAGCGGAGCAGAAGTTCTCCTCCTGCACCTGGAGTGTTTAACCATGATCCTGGGAGCCCTGCGAGTGGAGCTCTGCCTGTGATGTAAGCCTGCGCCTGCCGAGGACGGCTCGATCTCTCTGCGGGGGGCCCTATGGTAGGTGCGCTTGGATGGGGACACAGCCGCGGGTCAGGGGCGATTGTTGGGGAGGGTGGCTTTGAAGGGGATTAACGCACAGCGTGGGCTATTGTTACGCTTGTTGTTGTTTCAGACTTCAAGTCTTCTATCCTGGAAAAGCCCAAACTTACCGGCAGCGTAAATAAACCTAGTTGACTAGAAATTAGGTATAATTATAATTAACGTGTGAGATCACATTAGCACTGTGAACTGCCTGTGATCAGAAGGTTGATAGTGCTCAGAGAACCACAGCTAGATGAGGCACATGAGAAAGGTGAAGTTTGAGATTTCGAAACTGCAAAGCATTCATGAAATCTACTTGGAGGGCGGCACAGGCGGCCAGAGGGCACTCTCTGCACGTGCCTCGTCCAGTGTTAGCTCACGAGGTGCCAACAAGCTGCCTGCGGTGCCCATCAAGGAGCCAGATGTCAGCGCAGGAAATTTTGTGTTTTCTTACAGCTTAGAAGTTGGATTACCCAGCTCTACAAGGCGGGTGCAGTTGGGGATGCACCGGCGGGATGCAGAGGGTAAACGGCGCCCTACAATTCCCTTTGTTATGTTAATTACAAAAATATTTAGCTGCATAATACGATCTATAGTAAGGAAGGAGTGAATGGGTGGGTTGGCAAAGATAAAAGTGGTATAAATAGGAGGCTGGAGAAAAGTGGACAAGAACAAAAATATATGTCCACTCCAAATTGTACAATCAACCACGTTAAACGCATATCTTTTTATTTCCCTGGGTGATTCTCTGCAATTAACTGTATATGAAGCACGACCGTTCATGAGGAGGACCTGGCTGGCGCCGACTTCATTAAGTTGAAAGGCCAGGCCGTGGAGCCCACCAGGAAGTGAAACCGATGTAGGGGCAGGTTGTAATCACAATCTATGGTGTGAAATCGCACTGAGAGGCTTCACTGTCGCTTGACAGACGGGTCCCCACGTCAGCGACCTGGAAAGGAGAGTGATGGAAAATGACGATATCCTGTCACGAGCAAGCAGGGCAGTATTGTTTATATGGCCCTAGTTGTGCTTGCACAGCATGCCTGGTCTGATAGCAGGGACATAAAATACAAATGCAAGACCTCGTAAAAACGTTCCAGTCATACAGTTACTTCTGTTCCAAGCCATGGTGTGATCTTCCCTTTCCTAGGCCGTGCTCTAGTATGTGTAAGGTTCAGCGGTGTACCGAGTACTGGGAAGAGTGTTTATCCGGGGCCGTGCTCTAATATGTTTAAGGTACAGGGGTGTACACGAGTACTGCTAAGTTGTTTTTTTGGCAGATTTATGTAGCGCTTACTCGACCCGAAGGTATTGGAGCGCTTTACATGGGCACCAGTTACGTTACACAAGGACACACTCATTTTTGTTAGGCACGGGGAGATTAAGTGATTTGCCCAGAATCACAGGATGCTGAGCCGCCGGGGCCGTACTCTAGTATGTTTAATGTACAGTAGTATACCCGAGTATTGCTAAGAGTGTTTATCTGAGGCCGCGCTCTAGTATGTTTAAGGTTCAGTGGTGTACCTGAGTACTGCTGAGTGTTTATCCGAGGCCGTGCTCATAACTTTCAAAACATTACAGTGAGAATAGTAATGAGGCTAAAAAATTCGATCATGTCTTACTGGTCATAGATCAACATCGCTGCAAATGTTTTGAAGAAAATTTGTATGCAACCAATTTGTGGGTCGAGTGCATTGATGTTGGGTCGAGTAGAAAATTCTAGTCACTAGACCTGCAGGTCAAGTAAGATTTTTAAGATTTGTCGAGCCCTGGAGTGTCAATATTATCAAGGTCCTCCCAGAGGAGATTATGGACGAGGTAGAGGAGACTGGGACTCTACCAGAGGTGGAACCTTCTATCCGACAAGACAAAGGTTCAGACGCCGGTTCAACAGAGGTGAACACCGAGCAGGCTTCCAGGCTCAAAACGCTGCAAGTAAGTGTACCACAATTACTTCAACTACCCTTGGGGGGGTCGTACACAATACTTCATACACAATTGGATGGTGTTATCTCAGGATGCGTGCGTCTTACAGACTATTCAGGGATTTCATCTAGAATTCTACCAGACACCTTTTCAAGACAGATACCCCAGACAACTGAGTTTTTCCCAACAAGAATGTTTTTTTATAGATGCAGAAATAGAGGAATTGCTGCAGAAACACGCGATTGCCTATTGCGACTATGGGGTTCGCGGCTTCTGCAGCAACGTCTTCTTGGTACAGAAGAAAGGTGGGGGTCACAGGTTGGTTTTAAACCTGAGAGAGTTCAATCACTTCATGGTATACTATCGTTTCAAGATGGAAGGCATCCATCTTTTGGCAGATCTTCTAAAGAAAGGGGATTGGATGGTCCGGCTGGACCTAAAGGACGCCTACTTGACGATCCAGATCTATCCCCCTCATCGGCGATTTCTTCAGTTTCAATGGCGGAACCGATGGTTAGAATATTTGGCCCTTCCTTTTGGGCTTTCCTCAGCACCATGGTGTTTCACCAAGGTGCTTAAACCAATCGTAGCCCATCTCAGAGCACGGGGAATTCGCATGATGGTGTATCTAGACGATATTCTGATCATGGCTCAGACTCCAGCATTGGCCAAACTTCATTTGCAGATGACGATGTCCCTTCTGCAAAACCTAGGTTTTGTGATCAACGATCCCAAATCAGCCTTATCCCCCGTCCAGTCGATAGACTTCCTGGGATTTGTAATAGACTCACAGACTGCTCAATTGAGTCTTCCCAAGTCAAAGCTACGGAACCTCAAGAAGATCACCTCAGTTCTATCCAAACAGGTGGTATCTCTACGAATGATTGCGAGGATAGTGGAGTTATTGGCCTCCTCAATACAGGCGATATTTCCGGGCCCACTGCATTATCGGGCCCTTCAGAGATTAAAGATCCAACACCTACGCAAGGGACTTTCATACACAGATCTAGTTCCCCTAACGCAAGAAGTCAGGGACGAAATGCAATGGTGGTTAGGCCACGTAGAGGCCTGGAATGGCAGAGCCATATTCGGCTCTCAACCAGAAATAGTTATCGAGTCAGACGCCAGTCGATGGGGCTGGGCAGCGCGTTGCGGAGATATCTCCACAGGAGGTCGATGGTCTCTTCAAGAACTATCACTCCACATCAACTGCCTGGAACTGTTAGCAGGGTCGTTTGCAATACGAACTCTCTCCCCGAAACAAGTGTCTTGTTGCATCCTCCTCAGGATGGACAGTATCTCGACAGTGAGATATATCAACAAGTTGGGAGGTACGAGGTTGTCACTACTTGTGGAAATAGCGAAGGATTTCTGGCATTACTGCCTGCAGCATCAGATATCGGTGATTGCGGAATACATTCCGGGGCAATCTAACACTGTCGCGGACTGGAATTCCAGGTATCTGAAGGATTACAGCCACTGGCAACTCCAGCCGCAACTGTTCCAATGGTTACAGGAAGTTTGGGGTCTCTGCAAGATCTTTTCGCATCCAAACTGAATCGACAACTGCAGACCTTCAGCTGGAGACCAGATCCCTTGGCGAGAGCGACAGACTCCTTTACCCAGAATTGGGCGCAGAATCTCAATTACGCCTTTCCCCCATTCATACTAATTCCCTGAGTGACCTCACACATAGCTCGACAATAAGCGGGAGTGACATTGGTAACGCCGCTTTGGAAAGCGCAACCGTGGTTTCCAGTTCTGTTGGAAATGAGTTGTGACCTTCCCAGGATGCTTCCTTGGTCTCAGATGCTACTCCAGGGCCCTCAAGGGGAACTGCACCCATTGGTAACGTCGGGGCAGTTGTCCCTGATGGCATGGCGGCTTTCCGGCAACGTTGGGAAATGCCAGGAATTTCGGACAAAGCTTCCAAATTCATTAGACAGGCCTGGGCCCCTTCCACTCCAAAGAGATATTCTTCAGCGTGGAAATGCTTGGTATGTTGGTGCGTGGAACGGCACGTGGATCCCGTGGGGGCAGTTATCCCAAGTTGTGAACTTTCTGTCCGACAAGGCCTCAGAGGGTTTAGCATATCGTTCTATCAATTTCAGATCCGCCATTTCTGCAGGAAATGCGCAGGTAGATGGTAAACCAATAGGCATGCACCCCGTTGTGTGTAAATTGCTTAAGGGTATTAGAGGAGCTAACCCCCTCTCCCCAAACATTCATGTTTATGGGACGTATCACTAGTGTTAAATCTGTTTGATAAATGGCCCAGCAATTCTCAACTATCTAGGAAACAATGGTCTATTAAACTGGCTATGCTATTGTGTCTCTGCTTGCAGACGTTCTTCTGACGTGAAGGCTTTAGACATAACAGGTAGAGTATACACTCCAGTGGGAGTCTCATTTACCATTACGGGCAGAACAAAAACAATGTCCAGTAACATGGAGTATAATGCTTTTCCTAATAACGGAAAATTATGTGGTGTAGTACAATGTTTGAAGGCATATGAGGAGAGTACACGGTCCGTGAGGCCAGAAGGTTCCAAACAGCTATTAATCGCCTTGCAAAAACCATTCAAACCACTATCTACGGCGACAATAGCGAGATGGTTAAAGTTAGTTATGAAAGTGGATACCCAGGTATTTGGTGCACATTCAGTGCGCGGCGCTATGGCGTCCAAAACCTTTATGTTGGGTTCAACAATTCAAGACATTATGAGATCTGCTGATTGGTCATCTGAATCTGTGTTTAAACAATTTTATTATAAACCGGTGGGTGATATACCTACTGTGGTTTTTGATAAGCGTTAAACAAGCCTAATCCGAAGCCTCCGGTCCGGTAATAGAATAAAAAAATTGCTAGCATTCGCGCCAAGAATTTTCAATTCTATTAAGGACACGGAGGCGAGGATTATCCCACCTGGTTATATTACGTCTGTAATAAGTGCCCACCCGTATGTATTTTCTATTCTGTTTAAGCAGAAGTTACGGGTTCTCTTATGTTTCATTCATTTCAGGTTCCGAAAAGAAGACTGAATATATGTACTTCTGGTTGAAGAAGATGTATAACGTTCCAGTTGTTATGGCTCTTCCACGTTGGAGGATGATAGTTGGACTTGATTAATGTTATATTGTTCTAAAATTCGAGCAAAGAAAGAGGCTCAGGAAAAGGAAGTGGTAGCTCTTATTGGGTCAGACCGGATATGATGTATGAAAAGCATCATGGGAAATGTAGTTTATTTTGCATAACAAAACTTTTCATTGGCTGCTGTGAGTAGCAATAAACGAAAGAGAAGCATAATCCTCGCCTCCGTGTCCTTAATAGAATTGAAAATTCTTGGCGCGAATGCTAGCAAATTTTTTTACTCCTTGCACTAGATCGTTTTTTAGACTACAGCTGCCCACGTGACAGTCCCTAGTCTTAATTTTTTTACATGAAGCCAATCTTAGCATTTGATTTTTGGCAGTTTTCACACTGCAAATTTTTTACTAACAAATTGCTGTCACTTTATGTTAAATGCATTTTTTTTTTTTTTTTTTTTTTTTTCATTGTCTATATTGCGACCATTATTAATCAGCAATGACGAACTTACTGTCCTCCCCATGGACGTGGGATTTATTAGCCGCCATCTCCACCAACAGGATAACCTCTCTTGTTTTAGGAGTTTTGGGTAAATGCTCTCAATGCTTTATACTCCCAATTGCCAATCCAATTCCATATACCTTGCCAGTCTTCCGGAGGGCAGCAAATCAACTGCCTGTTAATCTTTTTTTTTTGCCAGTACTGCTCACCGATTGTCCACAGCCATAAGCAGGGAACCACAAGCTGCCCTGCCGCTCGCTCAGCCCCGGCTCTCACAGTAGAAGCACAGTGACTGCTGTGGCAACCCATGGAGCATCAGGATCAGAGTGTTTTTGGATGGTAGCTGAGTAGAGCCCAGCCTGGGCCTGACAAACCCAATTGGATGATGTGACGAGGGGGTGGTCGGAGCAGGGCGAGGAAGGGACTGCAGTGGACTGGTGGACCCCGACACCCCTCTCTTCACCTCTTGTTTTCCCACAGCCGGAGGAATGGGCCTCGTCATCCTACGTGGCGGACATACACCAATCGGAAGGATGCGGCGGTCCCTTTAACTGGGGAAGCTTAGGAAGGAGGAAAACTCCCCCTCTGTGACGTCGCTCTGCCAGGGCCAATAAGAGCTTGGGAGTCCCCCTCGAGGGTGTGTGACGACATCGGAGAAGAGGCCGCTGGAGCCGGAGAAGACGTCGGAGTTGTGGCGAGAGAACACGAGAGACGAGAGAAGCGGTGTCGTGCTGTGGGACTACCGGACGCCGTAGGAGAGCCAGGAGGCCAACGGCAACACGTTCCGCCCAGCCACGCTCCAGGAGGAGTGTGGCTTACCCAGGTACGTGAACGTTTCGCGGGCTGGGTTGGGAGGAGGGAGAGCCCCGCCAAATAGTTCGGCATCCACCTGCTGCGTTTAACGTGTGTCCCTCCCTTTACACTCTCACTTCACTCTGACAGGCCTAGCACCCCACACGTATTACTAGAAGTGGTTCACGAGTGTATCCCCCTCACTCCTATCCCCACAACGAGACTCACGGTATCCTGATACTGACACCTGCTCTCTCCTTCTTTACCCGAGACGAGGTCAGAGCTGTTCCCCAGCAACTGAGGCATCCGAGAGGACGTTCCACGGGCAGAAGGAGAAGACCCAACCCCTTCCCAGAGGACGAAAGACCGGATTGGACAGATAGACACCAAACCTGGCTATCCATAGAAAGCGTGCCTTGGGAAAAATAAAACACTCTCTACACCGTACCGGCTCAAGTGTCCCTTATTCTATCCCGCAACAGATGAATTATCTGCTGTGGAGCAAGAGTATTACTCGCAGTATTAAGAAATATAAAATAATACAAGGTTGTTTCCTTGTACGATTACCACATGATTTGCTGCTTGCAGGCTGAGAGATACAATCTCCACAGGGATTGGTAGCGTCTTAGTTTGATTCAGTCTGAGACGGAGAATTCCTATGAGCAGACACAAGCACAGTGAGTGTCCAGGGGAGGACGCACAGGAATTTATGGGCATTTCTTGTTGACTTGTGTGTGGATAACATTGTCCAAGCTTCTCTCACACAAATAACGTGCAACACTTGCGTACCCTGCAGGGTTTTTGTAGGCACAGAACAACCATAGTATTGGCAGCAGTAGTGCAAGCTAATCCCGATGAAGACATGCAGCATGGGCAGTAGATGTGTAAGCTTCCTTCAGTCACAATAAAAGACATGAATGCAGGTAGCAACTGTGAAATCATGAGATACTTACAGAGCAAATACAGCACTGGTAGCTGCAGTGTAGGCCTTAACATACAGAATAGCTATAGCAAGGACAGCAACACAGAGAAGGCGAGCTTTGTTCCTTAGAAGCTCAGTCACCCAAGAGCTTAATAGACAAGCCTATTAAATAGCCATACACTCAGTACTTTTCATTTGTCGATCCACAGTATGTTTCTATCACATACCATGTAATTGGTGCATTAGAAGTTGAAACCTATATCTACAACCTGCCCAAAAAATGCCCTTTTCCCCACCACTAAGCTAATGCAGAGTAACTTGTCAACCTCAAGTGCAGATCATGCCCTGACAAATCTGCTGCTCACAGGAAATGGGTAAGCACCACCGTCAACGGTGATGAATATGAAGCAGTGCAGGTAGCGCCAATTGCTGATGCTTCTAAGTGCAGAGACCTCCCAGAGAAGCCCTCCCTTCATTGACCCTCAGATCTATAAGTGATTAGACAGCGATGTAGCAGTGTCTCTGTACACTCTGTAGCTCTCTTAACAATAAGCAGCCTGGGGCTGGTTGCAATGAACACATGAACTGTAAATTAGAAAGGACCTTTGAGATGTTGGTGTAACTGGGCGCAGTGTTTAAAGTGGATCTATTCACCTAAACACTGCTAAAACATCATTTCCAACCACGGACACACACATCCTTTCTCCGGAACCAAGCAGCTGAATGAGAGGCAGGTTTGAAGGTTCATATTACATCCAATAATTGGGACAGAAATCAATACTAATCATTTGAGTGATGTACGTTTTACACATGCTGCTACTACAGAAGCATTCACCCACTGAGCTCGGGAGTAGCTAGAGGGAGGAAAGGGGGCAATTACCCCACTTCCTCTCAAGTCATTGAAAGCCTTTTAGTTTCTAGATATGTGACGACCAAATCTCCAAACGTGTAATGGCCAGTTGTGGTGGTGTCTGAGGACCAACTGAGGGTGTCTAAAAGCTTGGGAATACTCTTTAAAGGGCTGCTCTTTGTTTGCAGGTGAGATATGATGGTAAAACAAAACTGGTTTTAGGGTCTCGGGTATCTGAGTGGATGCTGAAAGTCTCTAAGGGCAAGCTGGGTGAGAGTTAGCTTTGGTGACTCAAGCCTTTATTTTTCCTTAGGGCAAGACAAATGGATCCAAAGGGATATAAGTCCTTGAGGGCTAATGGGGAGTGTTTAAAGACCATTAACTGTAGGGGCAGTGTGAGGACGTATGAGAGCATGCTCATGGATTCCAAGGTCACGCTGGATGTGCCTGAGGGCATATCAAGAGCCTCTGAGAGCACAGATAAGTTGCTCCAAGTCAGATGAAGTTGCCCTAAGGTAGCTGGTTAAGAGATCCATTGGTGTCTGCTAAATGGATCTATGGGGGCCGGCTAATGGCCTTCAGGGTGACTCTGAGGGCCATGTTAGGGATTTCTAAGAATTGTCTAGTGTGTCTTCAGGGGTAGTCTGGTTCCCCTCAGCTTGAGTCGGGTTGTCTTTAATTGTTGAGAATCTCTGAAGGCTTGCTGAGAATGTTTGAAGCCAGGGAGTAAGTGAAGGAAATTTAGTCGCTCACAACTGCATAGAGGTGCTTGAATGTGGACTGTGAGCTGTCTGGCAGTGGGCCGGCTGGAATATGTGTCAGTTGGTCTGTTGGAATGATGTCTCTGAGGCTCTGCTGGAACTTTCTGAGAGACATCTGGTGATGTCTAATGAATACCTACAGGAGATTTGAATGTTGATTGACGGCTGACTGATGACCAAATGGAGTGCCTGAAGGCTGGTTTAGCCTTTGTTTTCTGAGGACCCTTGGAGGGGTTTCTGAGGACCCTTGGAGGGGTTTCTGAGGACCCTTGGAGGGGTTTCTGAGGACCCTTGGAGGGGTTTCTGAGGACCCTTGGAGGGGTTCCGATGGAGGGGTTTCTGAGGACCGATGGAGGGGTTTCTGAGGGCGTTTCATTTTTCTGAGGGAAAAGCGTTTCATTTTTCTGAGGGAGTTTCATTTTTCTGAGGGCGTTTCATTTTTCTGAGGGCGTTTCATTTTTCTGAGGGCGTTTCATTTTTCTGAGGGCGTTTCATTTTTCTGAGGGCGTTTCATTTTTCTGAGGGCGTTTCATTTTTCTGAGGGCGTTTCATTTTTCTGAGGGCGTTTCATTTTTCTGAGGGCGTTTCATTTTTCTGAGGGCGTTTCATTTTTCTGAGGGCGTTTGTGTTGACTGGGGTATCTGAAGCGAGACAGTCATTTGGGCATGCTCAAGGTATTTCCAAATATCCTGAGTGTAAAAGTACATACAAAGGGCCCTGAGCCTAAATACCATGAAATGTTGTATACCAGCTAGGTGTGTGTGGTAAATAGTGAATGGCTCCTCTGTTAGTGTTACAGTACTGTTTGATTATATTTTGTCATTGAATGTTGTATTGTCAGCTCATTTAAATGCACATGTAGTTAATCTTGATAATTAAAGTGGAATGTAGTATTTTATAAAGAACTATTCGCTTGATAACACTAAGTAATGCAAGGGCCCTTTGAGTCTCAGGAAGGGCTGAGTACAATGCCCCAGGCCATCTTCCTCAGGAGAGGAAAACCCTGGCCAAGGCCCATTTGTTTCTAGTCTGGAAGGAATGCACATCACACCACAGTCCGGTCACCACAGGAGAGCCATTGCAAGCACACGACCCTGGATATTTGGTTTGAGCAGGAAAATGCCAACTTTCTAAAAAAAAAAAATGGCACTTTCAGAATAATCACTTAAATTCTGACTACCATTAAAGAGGATTTTAAATTGCAATTCAGATGAGTGGAAGAAATATTTTTTTATCTGTTCCCAAACTGAAATTATTACTTAAGTGTAATAAGGGACCTCAGTGTTAGTCTATGCAAAATATAGCTTGTTATAATAAAAAAAAAAAAAAAGACCGTGAGTTAGAAATGGGATCTCTGGTTGGCTAAGGCTTGCGCCAAAGCCAGGCAGAGACCACCACTCTAGTCGGGGCGAGGGAGCTACACGCCGACGATAACCCCTGCTCACCCCCTTGGTAGCTTGGCACGAGCAGTCAGGCTTATCCCGGAGGCAATGTGTAAGGCGTTTGCGCAACACACTCTCACAGCAGCAACACACTAGGCACACCACAAAAGGAGACTCCACACAAGGTTATATAAAAATAGCCTTTGTATTATAAAAACACATTAGAATATAATCACACAAGGTACACTGTGCCAACTGGCACTAGGCAGTATTTACAGGGGATTATATACAGGACCGGGCCACGGTCAGAACCATCAGAAAAGGTAAGTACATATAAAACACAACCAGTCACTACTGGCACAATAATGACCTTAGCATTATCACATTGGGCATAAAACTACATTAGGCCCTAACCTCCTTAGCATAAACACATTACGCAGTACAACCTCGTAATCATACAAGTACATTAGAGGCATAAACACAGGGTGCGTAAATCAAAGTAAATGCAAATCACATTAGGGCCTGGCGCCCTATTAAACTCACAGTTCCAGCGCACCACATAAATCCCATGTAGAGCCTGGCGCCCTAACAACCTAGCGCAGCCCCCCTGGCCAACTGGCCTTCTCAGAGGGCTCCAATGCCCTATGTCCCAATAGTCAGGGCGTAGCTGCCAATGCAGCAGAGTCACAAGCGCGCAATTGCGCTGGCACCACTGTGCCTCCTGGGTCCCCACTGGGACTCTTAGCAATGGACTGACCTAAACGTTGCAGCTGCCGCTAATTGCGGTGCAGCTGTGCAGATCACTGTGGGTACTGGCACTCACTGTGCCCTCTGACCGCAAAAAGAAATGCCCCCAAGTCCCACTCCGGGACTTCTAAAAAGGATCTGGCCCAAAACGTTGCAGCTGCCCACTGTCAGGCGGGGCAGCTGAGGGAAATTGTACTGGCACTAACTGTGCCTGGGGGGGGGAGCCCCACTCGGGGACTCAACAAACAAAATTACCCCCTCGGTGCAGCTGCCCGCAACTGCGGCGCAGCTGTGAATAATCAGGAAGTACTGGCCCAAGCACGATGCCCAATGGGAGCCCCACTCACCGGGACTCTCCTTGGACTGCTCCGGTCTCCTTCTCTCTGGTGCCGCCTCTGGCATCCGCACTGCTTTGTGGAGCCCCCCTTCACTGGGGCTCCTCTGGCAACGACGCTGAGGCAGCGGGAGGGCACCGCCAGTGTGCGCAGGCAGCCCCACTCACCGGGCTGCTCTGGACGCTCTAGGCGACACGCGGGGCTCTCCTCACTCACATGGGAGCTCGACCTCGCCTCTCTTCACCCGGTCCCCCTTCTCGGGACCGGGACTTCGTTCTAGAGCCTGCGAGGCTCCCGGGCTGCTTCCGCCTCACGTCACGCGGCCCCGCCCCCGTCCAGGCAAGGCTGCCTGGCTTCCGGGTTGCGTCTGCAGCGGCCCGGCAACTTCTTTTAACTTGACTCGGGGCTGACGGCGATCTCCTCAATACAGGGTAGGCTCCCGGTATTTTTAAACAAGGTCACTTGCGGGGTGGGCACCCGCCAGCACAACACACAATGCGGGGTGGGCACCCACTCGAGCGCCACCAATGCGGGGTGGGCACCCGCTCCTCCCTTGAAACGCGGGGGAATCCCTACGCCGGGGATTCCCTCTCCAGGATGTGCAGCTCAGCGCTGCAGGGCTCACACGCCCCTCGTCCTCAGGAAATTAAAATATAGCGCTCACGAGGCGCTAGGACAAACCGCTCCAGCCAGCAAAGTTTTAGGGGCACCAGGCTGGGCCCAGGCAGGCCAGCTCACAGGGCCCTCCAGCAGGGAGGCAGTCCCTAGTGGCGGTTCCTCCTGGAGCCCAGCAGCAGGCCCCCTCAGCAAAGGAACAGCTCAACAGAGAACCTTTTCATGGGGTCACAGCCCCTTCTTTTATACATATATCCCCCTTTGTCACACAGCCCAGGGCTGGGGGAAAACCAGATGCAACTGGTTTGGGGGAGCTTTGGAGCACTTTGTTGTGCTCAGCTCCTCTCCTCTTTGTCAGGTGGGGGCTAGGTGCTCAGACGCACCACAGGGGGTGGAGCCAGCATTGTGGAGGGAAGGCACAACCCTATTCAGGTCCCAGGTGCAACTCCTCCCTCCCATCTAGATGCAGATCTCTCTATTCACCACTGGGCAGACTCATCTTGGCTCCTGGAGCCAAGCACACCACCCAGCCCCTGTCAATCACAAGCCAGACATGCACTCCACATCAGGCAGGCAGACACAGAGCACACAAATGCCAACTTCTAAAAGTGGCACTTCTCCACTAGTCACAATAAATCTGCGCACACCATTGCGCAGCATTTATTCTCACGAGTTCGCATATACTAAACTCGCCCCTGCACTCCTCTCACACCAGGAATTACCATGGATACACATATCCCCCATGCATTCCTATGGGAGGGCAGGCCCATCTCACCACACGCACTCAGAGTGCGCACGCACTTTACACTGGGACACCGTGCTAAAGTGCGCAGAGGCCTAAAACCACCAACACTACACAGGGAAAAGGCTAGGAGACAGGCAAAAAGTTTAGGGGTGAACCTGCCAAAAGGGCCAAGTCCAACAGCGTGTTTTCCACTGGCAGGACATTTACAACTCAAATACACGTCTTACTTTTTAAATATCATGCACGCTGCTCTAGGAGCCTATCCTAGGGGTGACTTATTGGCATTAAAAAAAAAAAAAAAAACGGGTTAGTCATGGCAAAAGGTTTATAATGTCAAGTCGAAATGGCAGTTTAAAACTGCACTGCTTGCTTCAGTGGCAGTCTTGAGACATGTTTTACAATGCTGCTTTAGTGGGTGGCATAATGAGTGTTGCAGCCAACTAGAAGAATTTAATTTACAGGCCGTGGGTACATGTGCCATATACTAGGGACCCACATGTAAATTCAATACCACAATCATGTGCATACCAATTTTGCTGTATGTAAGGGAGAGAGCACACGCACTTTACGACTGTTTAGCAGGAGTAAAGTGCACAGCCCTAAAAGCCAACGAAAACTGGTTCAGCAAAGAAAGACAAAAATCTGGGATGACTGTGCGTCCAGCTCTTCGTCCCCTAGCAACGTGTTTGCCCAGTGTTTCCTGTCTGCAGTTGGGCACTGCTGAGTGCAGACATAAGGGCCCAGAAGGAGCAAAGAGCTCAGGGCAGTGGTGGGGATCAGAGGCTGCCTTTCCCATTTCCCTGTCTGTCAGTCTTACCAGGCAGTGCTAGGTGTATTCTGTGGTGGGCTGGTGTCCTCTTATAAAGTGTGCAGCTTCTACAGTGTTCCTTGACCTGGCTTGTCTCACATCCGGAATATGCCATTCTTGACCCCATCGTTCCCTGTAAATTTTAAATGATTTTTAAGTAATGCACTTTCCTCCATCACTGATATAGTGTGTGTGTGTGTGTGTGTGTGTGTATACAAATATCTTTTAGTTAAAGAAAAACCAAAACACAGGACTGTTTAGACCGCATTTAATGATAGTCTGATAATTACGGTATGAAATTACACAAATATTAAAAATACTGCCTGAATGGACAACTTGGCAGGATGGAGGAATGGTATTAAAGGGCTGCACATTATTATTTTTTAAATCTGTTTATTGAAACTTGACAGGGTACATTGTAATTTACACAATTCCATTGCCTCTTATCAAACACGTAATGGCTGCTTGCATTAGTAAACTAATTACACACCCAGTAGGTGGCAACTGCATCCAGCCAGAACACGATTGGACTCTCAACCTCAGTGTTGGCTGCACAGTTTACCCCCGTAGGAAGAGAATGGCCCAAAACAGAAAAACGGCTGAGAGCTGTCACCAGAGTGAAAGAGTTGATTCAGAGTGTTGTTTGCATATAAACTTTGTTTAATTTGTAAATCCTCCACTGTGCATAATATTCTTCTCCAGCATGACTCTTCTCAACCTCCCAGTACTTAATGGCAAGGGCAGCTGCATTTAACCCTCCAGTAGTATTCATCAACATTGTAGTAGATCTCCTTCATACGCCGTCATTTTACCTGTATTTACGCTTTTGCTGATCTAGCGTAGTACTGTCCAGTGGTGCTTCAGAGGGCACATTATTTCAGTTTTGGGTCACAGAGCGTCTCAAGTGACTTAAAAATACACCATAGTATACAACAGAGGGATCGCCACATGCAATGCAGCATGCCTCTTATTGGGCCTTGGGGGAGACCTTTTGGTGCAGCCTAGGCGCTTTTGAGGCCTGTGCATAATGTTGCTTACCTAAACCATCTGTGGGCCCTCTGGTTCAGAGTGTCCCATTCTTGTCAATGTGGATCTTTGGTTGAATGTCATGGGTAGTTGGGGGGTGGTGGGGGGTCTGAGTATACACATCACTTCTAATTGGTATGGCACCTTGTCCCACACCTTAAAGTTAGTGTTGATGTTAGTCAGCTTTTGCTTCCAAGCCTAGAAAAGAGAATGTTAGTTTGATACAAACTTCTAGAACTCTTGAGCTCACACTTACCTTGTAATTTTGTCCTAATACGTGTAAAAGATCAAGTTAATATTCTCTTCGTTTTCTTCCCTTCTTTGGAACTGAAATGACCAAGCCCCCTATCGCTCATACCTCTTGCTTCTGCCCTTTCTCAGCACAGGGGCTTTCCTGTCCAGCGTTTTTTCCTTTGCTCTAATTGATGTTAGTCCCAGCACATCATTCCTCAACGAGCCTATTGAAAATGTTTCCCAACATTGCTAAATTTGTGCCCAGTTGATAATCTAATCTACTGGGAAGGCAGTAGCAGGGAAAAACGGATAGTTGTACAGAGCTCATACTGCTACAGCAACAGCTATTGCTAAGGTCAGAGACCTTAAAGGTTCAGATAGCTGACCTATTATTACACCAGTCTTACTGGCCCAGACCACAGACAGTAGTAGTGATAATGTTACTAGAAGGTTTATCAATATAGAAGAAGTAACTAGTGTATTGCAGCAAGTGCACTCTGACACCAAGAAAATAACGCAGCACAAATTACCAATCAAATATCCACTTGCATATAAATTGTCGAAATGCAACAATTTTGTCTCAAACATCGGCTGGTCTATTTCTAAAAACTCACATTCTGCTGTTGAAGACTAAACTTTTAAGATTTTAATTTCAGGCAAATTAACTCCATTCTAGTAAAAAGAGTGCAATTTTCTCAAAAGGATTTTGTCCTGCAATGCCACTTTTTTTTATTTTTTATTTTTACTATTTATATTTATGTATAAATTCTGCCTTACAGTCCAGGTCATCACCTTCAGAGGGGTAAACCATACTGCTTTTTGACTAGTCCACAAGAAAAATAGAATCAGCATTACACTAGATTTTCACATTGCATTGCAGCAACAGTAGCTCACACCCAGTATGCTCATAGAGTTCTGTAATGTTTTTGTTACTTGCAACTTAACATTTCTTTGCTTTAGCATTAGTTCTGTGAAACATTTATAATGAAAGCAACCATTGCATCAGATTTCACTTAACCTCTGTTTTAGGACTACAGGCAGACCAACACTCTACTGTCATTGTGGTTGGGTCTACTGATCGCCACCTTCACCCATACAACACCTATACATTTGAACTTGCCGATGGGGCAGGTACACAATACCAACAGTGTTGAATCCGGTGCTCTCCCTCTCTTTTCAATGCTCTTACCAACTAATGTTCTCTTTAATGTGAAAAAAGACGTTTTATGACACTGCAGTTTAATACTGTGATCGGTGAGTCCTTATTCAAGTGATGCATGTTTTATCAAGTCACAGCGCATTTGGTATATAGCATCCTTCATGCTTGTGTATAGTGATACCTGCAAATGTATCGAAAGCTATTGCTGTCACATTGAGTCTGCCATGTATCCGCCTCCAAAGAAATGAAAAGATGAATTAACCTAGCCAGGACTCGAGACGATGAGCGTTTGAAAACATGAAGGTATCTGCAGTAGGTACTTTTAACCATGATCAATTTAAATAGCTTGTCAAACATGTCGCAAAAATGTACGTTTTTTTGCAATGTGCATTGTTAATTGGTCCTGCTGTGTGGTTGGAATGGGAGAACAAGGCATGGGAACAGCACAAGAAAAATGAGAATTGAGTGAAGCAGAAATGGAAAGTAGGAAGCTGTGTAAGTAAGAGGAAAGAACAGATGAAGATAGCGGTGGAAGGATGAAGAAACCATTTAAGAGATCAAGAATGGTCACTGAGTGAGGAATGGATAAGGGAGGGGACAGTTGGAGAAGAAAAATGGAGGGTTTAACACAGTTGAGAAAAGGGAAACGACTGCAGGCAGGAAGATGAATGAAGAAAAGGTTTAAATAGTTTTGAGGGTCTGCAAAAGGAAGGAATATGGTGTGGAATGGCAGTAGGAAAGAAGCAATTGGTGAAAGATTTGTGAGCTAAAATGAAGGAAGGCTTGAGAGATTAGGTGAGTCATATAAACTGAGTGAAAGTGTGTGGAATTCCTATAGCCTGCGTTGGACTTGGCCCTTTTTGCAGGGTCATCCCTGAACTTTTTTTGCCTTCCTCCTGTATTTTCTCTGACCTGTTTTTGTTGGTTTTATGACTCTGGGCACTTTACCACTGCTGATCAGTGCTAAAGTGCATATGCTCTCCCTATTGTAAATTGATGTATTGATTAGTGACTCCATGATTGGGTTGTTTGATTTACTTGTCGGACCCTAGTACAGTGCACCATGTGTGTCCAGGGCTTGTAAATCAAATGCTGCTGGTGGGCTTGCAGCACTGGTTGTGCCACCCACAGAAGCAGCTTGTAAAGTCTCAGGCCTGCCATTGCAGAGCCTGTGTGCAGTCTGTGACTGCCATGTCGACTTGGCAAGTGCACCCACTTGCCAGTCCCTAAACCTTCCCTTTTCTTCATATCGGACACCCCTAAGGTAGGCCCAAGGGCAGGGTGTATTGTAAGTATAAGGTAGGACATGCCCTGGTGTGTGTGGCATGTTCTAATAGTGAATTACAGCCATTTTCGTTTTTCACTATTGGAAGGCTAACTGTTCCCCATAGGCCAGAATGGGCAGTTTGATTATAACATCCTGTAATCCTAACTGACCCAGGGAACATGGTAGAAAAACGAATTTAGTATGCCTGAACTCCGAATGATAAATACAATTGTGAGTGACCGGGGCCGGGGGGATTCCAGGAGACGGGGTGAGTCAGCACATGGCTGAATAGAGGGATCTGCATGTAGATGGGTGGGAGGAGTTGCACCTGGGACCTGAATAGGGCTGTGCCTTCCCTCCACAATGCTGGCTCCACCTCCTGTGGTGCGTCTGATGTCCCTGGCCTACACTGTCAAAGGAAAGGAGTAGTCCTGTAAACAAAGTGCTCCAGGACTGACCAGAACTGGTTTGGACTAGGCAAAGGCCCCTCTGCCTTCAGAGGACAAAGGATTTTCTGGTATAAATATTGGGGCCCTGACCCCAGAACTTTAGATCACTTCTGGGAAATCAAGAAACCTGTTGCCAAGGAGAAGAACCGGAGAAGCTGGAGGAGTACTGCCCCTGTGCTGTTTTGCTGATTGGGGTTGGCCTGCAGTGGTTGCTTTCTGCCAAGGACAGGAGAAAAGACTTTGCTGTGCTTTATCATCTTGAAGAAGAAAATCTCCAAGGGCTTGAAATGAGCTTGCCTCCTGCCTGAAGTCACAGGGACACAACGACTTCACCCCTTCTGTTTGCCTACATCTAGAACAGCTGTTTTAGCTGCTAACAGAAGGAAATTGCAACGCCGGAGAGCGACGCTGTAACCTGCACCGAAGCCGTGGGCACCGCTCGTGAAAAGCACGACGCCCCGACTTGCACCGTAGGCCCGACGCCTGCTGACGCCGTGCGACATCTACTCCGAAGCCGTCACCGAGGCCGCTACCTGCACCGGAGCCGAGGACACCGCTCGTGACGTTCACGACGCACCGTCCCGACTCGCACCGCAGCCCCGACTTCACCGACGCCAGGGCTTCATCACCGCTGAGCCGATCCTCGACGTGGGTGACACCCGAATCCATCGACACCGCACCATCGTAAGGAACCGACGCCTCGCCGCCATCCGTGACGTCACCTCCCCGACACAGTAAGGAACCGACGCCTCACCTCCCCTGCAGTAAGGAACCGAAGCATCACCTCCCCTGGGGTTGTAAGGAACAGACTGCGCCAACGAAGCATCACCTCCCCGACCTGTCTTTGTTTTCATCGAATTCCAGGTACTGTTCTCTGTGGGTCTGCTTGACTACGGGCCCGACGCCGCGCACCTCGCGGTCGGCGCCGTACTTTGGGATTTCCACCGGTCACGACGTCGTTATAACTCCAAGTGGAGTTATTTGTTGCTACAAGCTTTATTTGATTGACTATCCTATTTTTGAAGATAACGTGAACTCTCTATCATTTCAAGTCTCTTTTTGATCACAGTATTGTGGATTTTTGCTATTGGGTCTTGTGTTAAGTCTATATAAAGATTACTTATTTTTACATACAACCTGTGTGGTGTCCATCTGTAGTGTTCACAAATGCTTTACACACTGCCTCTGAGATAAGCCTGTCTGCTCGTGCCAAGCTACCAGGGGGTGAGCAGGGGTTATTTTAGGAGTGTACCCCCCTTTCCCTGACTAAAAGCAAGGGTCCCTATTTGGACAAAGGTGCAAACCATTGCCAACTAGAGACCCCCAGTTCTAACAGCCTGACACCCAGGACATATTGTCTTGGGTTCAGGACAACAAGCTTTCTTGTTTGTTTTGTCTTTGGGACAAGAAGGCCCAACCACCTGCAGGACAAACCCTTTTGCTGCCAGTTTACCACATTATGGAGCAGGAAAACTAATTGTGAGCAGTTGAGATTTGGGCCCACGTGTTAATACTGTTTGAACTTGTGTTTATGGTTCATTAATGGAAATACTTTATTATTAGGGTGAGCACTTTAAATAAATGTTCTAAGCTCGTACTGCACTGCTGACAGTGATTCCAGTAAAAAAATGTGTGCAGACGTTTGCAAAGTTTAACAATATGAGTCTACATATAATGCTCCCAGAGTCCTCTCTGATTAGATGCAAATATTTGCAGAAGCTTGAAAACAAGGTTGCTGATTATTTGCCTCTCAAAATAAAATGTTAACAAAAAAATTCAACTAGGGGGAATAAAAACATTTTGCTAAACTACTGTGAAATTTTAGGTACATTTTTCTTTGAAGCATCATTTAGTAAAATGCATTGATGTGTGCTAGTATTTCCAAAACGTATTCACAATGGAAAATGAGCGTAACCACTTTCAACAAGATGATGGAAACAGTGAAGCCAGCTGATAGATGGATAGAATTTTAATAAAAACAAAAGGTCTTGGTTAACAACATGCCTAATTCTTACATAAAGTCACAGAAGTGCACCCATGCTATGTCTCTGCAATAGTGCAGATTTATGTATTTCACGAATTCTCAAGAATTTATAGAAGTAGACCTGGAAATCTTACTCCTAGACAATATTTGTGAGCTGTATTTTTGCATGAGCAAATGCACATGTGTAGATTTTCTCAATGGAAAATCTGTTTAGCGTTCAAGTTCACTTGCCCTACAGCCACTTTTTTTTCTAACAGTGTAAGAAGTTTTACTTCTGTTCTTGTCAAGAGTACAATTCTAACCTTTCTGAGTATAGAAAAAGATTAGAAAAGAGCTGATAAACCCTTAAAGCAAGTTAGTAGGTTTGCACAGACTCAAAAGGGCATTCCAACCCTGGAACTATAGCTGACCGCTACCTCCAGTCCCAGAATGTAGATCTGCGAAAAGGTGGCAAAATAAAGAAATTGCTAGCATCCAAGCCCTGCTATAGTATCAGAGCTCTTATATAATGAGATTGCTGCCATAATTTGTCGCTGCACTAAATGGCACCAAAGGGACAAGTAGATTTATGATGCAATTTTTATTAAATTCCACACCCCTGAAGAGGAAGTACACAGTGGAGGGAATAGAAGCATGAAGGAGCAAATATGAAAAAGATTTTAAAAAGTACAGAAGAAGGGAAAAGATGATAGTGTAGAGACTGAGGAAGTGAAGGAATAAATGAGGCAATGAAAGTGTAGATGGTAAGTTTGGAACAGGAGAATCTTTATTTCAATCGCAGATTTTCCAATTTACTAAAATTGTAGGACCCTGGTCTAATAATTGTATTGCTGCCTCTGCTTGGCCTAGTTCGGGAACACTTGACCGGTATGTTGAACATTAGTCTTAATTGCTACTTTAGATGGACTGTGGTGAAGAGGATTAAGTGTTGGCAAATTTAGTGATTGGCATGCATGATTCTTATTATCCTCAAGTGGTATGCTGCTTTATGCAAATTAAACAGACCGAAAACAGCAGTGTTTAAATATTGAGTAGCCTTTTGGTGGCCTTTCCTGAACTAAACTAGTGTAGACAAAGTACCATGCTTTTGAAATTACCTGGAGGGCATCTAATCTACATCCCAGAACTATGCACACATGTGCCATCACTCGTAAGTGATGTTCATCATGTACTGGAGTTTGACACTGCTGTTACCCCAACGAGAGCAGCTATTTCAGGAATGCCTACATAATGTCGGGGTCAGCATTATGCTGGGAATAGATGCCATAATGGCAAGGGTGCACAATTATAGGAAGACTTGCTTCAAGTTTTCTATGAATGCCCATCAGATGCCAGTGGTGGCCACTACCGTGTCAGTAAAAGCCATGAATCACTCTCCCAAATGAATGACACTTTTTTTGTGCGGGCCATTCAGTCCGCTGGGAACATTACATTCTAGTTAGAGGCCGCTACTACCTCTTTTATTGCTATACTTTGCCCAAAAGTGAGCTTAAGATAAATTAATAAATGCACACGATGTAAGAAGGTATGGATAGTACTTCCTTTACCTCCATGTGAAGCCTCAGTACTCTAAAAAAAAAAAAAAATAATAAAAAAAAAAAAAAAAAAAAATTAATTAAAAAAAAAAGCGACTGGGGTTAGCATTCTACTGAACCACCCACGGATGCTGCGTTCATAAACACCATGCCTCCCCACACTGCTCTCTTCGAGGCAGCAGAGCCGGGGTGGCTCTTGAGGCGGACGCTGCGACGCATCCGTGTAAGTATGAGGACTCTTACCGAAGCATAAAAAACAACGGAAAGACGTGCTTGGCACTGAAGAAACTTGCTGCTTGCCGCCTCCTATTTAGGACGATTACTGAGTATTACCTCTGCATGTTTTCATGAGGCTTGATGGGGTAAGTACTTTAAAAAAAAAAGCCGCAAGCCCATGTTACTTCGCTATTAAGTGTGCTCACGTGATGAATGGTGGTGTTAGTGTTTATCACAAATTGGGGGCATGCAGATGTGATTCAACACGCATGCCGCTTGGTTTTTAACAAAAAATGAATAATGTTTTATGTAAGTCGTAAGTTATTTGTGTTTTGTTTTTAGGTCTCTCCTACGCAGCGCGCATGCGCTGCATAGGAAAAAGACCTTTAGAAATCGATTCCGTTTTACAGTCAAAAACGTGCACGCATTGCATTGCTTTGAATGGCAACGCGTGCACGTTTGGCGATTCCCTTGCGGGAGCGAGCTTTTAAACCATCTGTTTGTAATTAACAGGTGGTTCCTGCTGGCTCCCGCAAGGGAAACCGGCGCAGGCCCCCTCCTCTCTCCCCTCCCCCCTGCTGCCGCCTTCTCTTTCAGCGCGAGGCGCGTGCGCTTGTTTTTTTTTTTATTTCACCTCTGCATGCACTAGTGGAAGTAAAATGTTGCTTCTGTGACGTCTATGTGGCTGGCAGGTAGAAGGAATATGCCCTAGTTTACAAACTAAAGTCAGTGACCAGGAAAACTTTTCACAGTTGTACATGTAGCGGTTAACTCCGTCTGAAGAACTTTGAAGTCAAGAAAAGTTCTATTAATGCTAGCTAATGTGTGATGCAAGTAATTTTATCATGGTGTGAATTTGGAGAAGTGAAACAGTTCCTGCACAATGAATGTTTCAAGATGTTTGCCCTCCGCCGACATTTCCTTTTGGGTAGCTTTACTTTCTTCCGGGCGTCCTCACTTTGTTCCTTCCAGAAGCCTTTCCTACAAGCATGAGTACATATTACAATATCGTCGCCGTTTTCAATGTCCTCTGAATACCATTATGACCAGGCTGCCAGCTCACAAATAGCCCCCTACTCGACCATTATTTTTTTTTTCGTCTCATGTATACTCCAGACTTTCTTACAGTACATTTTTTAACGTCTCTTGTATACAGCACACTTTCTTAATATACAAAATAATAACATTCTTGCTGTTCTCCCATCTGGTATTTGCAAATGCCTCCCTGCTCTTCTCATCCCTTTTCTTATTTAACTTTTTACCCTTTTTTTGGAGGGCCCAAAAGCTGCATTTGTTACCCAGGGGCTAAATTCCCTAATTACACTTTCACTGAGTTTATTTTTTAGGTCTCGCCTGAGCCAGCGCATGCGCTGCTCTGGCGAGAGTTTTAGTAAGCGGGTTTTGGAAGTGCAAACAGTGGCTTTTGCTGGCGACCAGCTTGCGTTCACGTGAGCGTGCACGCGCGATCAGGCGCCATATGGCTTCCCTCGCCATCTGGACGCTCGCGATTACTTTCACGGCCCCGCGGCCGTGTCAGTTTCACGGCCGCGCGGCCAATGCTTGTTTGAGTTGTATCTCTCGTGAACATCTGTCCCCTGCCCTCTGTGTTGCTCTCTATTGACTGACAGCTTCTTTTGATCGTGCTCCCTTTTGCGCTCCCCATGTTGCTTTCCACCAACCCCTGTGTTGATTTTGTTCCTGCCCCCCGTAGCGTTCATGTCCTCTCCATAAACATCCCTGTTGCTTTTTCGTCCTCTGCTGCGTTGCTAAAATAATTGCTGCCCCCTGCTCTCCCCCGTGTTCTCTGCCTTTCCTCCACGCTCCATTTTTGTGTTGCTTACGCTCCCCCAACAGCCCTTGGTTTGCTTCACCGTTCGTCCCCACTCTCCCTGGCCTTGCTTCACTATTAGCCCACCTCTCCACCATGTTGTTTCCACTATCCTCAATGTCTCCCTAGTTGCTTTGCCATTTCCCTGTCTTCCCCATATTGCTTTGGTGCAACCCTCCTCCCTCCCCACCCCCCCCATATCCCCTTCTTGCTTCTGCTCTCCTGCCACCCGCTTAAAAACAAAAACACTTGCGTGCTTTATTTTCTTTTTAGGTAGAGATGCAACTTGGATCGTTCACTAAAAAGAATGCGTGGTGAGCGAGTGTACAACAGTGAAGTGTCCACATAGAGGAGGGGGCGCGCTAGGGGCGCGCTAGGGAGGAGGCTCCGCTCTTTCCAAACGGTCTCCGGTTTCAACAAGTGACTTTTTCCCGAGAAGGCGACTCGGAAAGAGGGTCTATTTACAGAAGGGCCCCCCATATTTGAATTTACTTTTTAGGGCGTTCACTGCCCCTCCCCAGAGTCAGATTCCTGCGGGTCGGCGCCCTCTAAATCTAATAAGGATGGGGAAAGCGGTAAGTACTGTGTGTTTTTGATGTAATTTCTAACTGTTAAAACGCGCTTTTGTTATTAAAAATTATGACACTTCCGGAATTAGCAAAGACTGGCCGCCGTCTGTTCAAATAACTGGGAGAGTTCTTCCATTTCGGTGGCACCGCTGGCTCCCAGATTCAAATCTAGGTCGGGCCGACTCAGCCTGTCATCCTGCCGAGGCCGAATACATGTTTTCCCTAAAGTTGGTACTGAGCAAGGCCGATGTATATAGATGGTTAAGCTCGAAAAAATATCTCGCTAAACTATAACTTCGTCAATGAGTTGTGATTAATTGCCTGACCACCACCTCTTTGTGTTTAAGGAATAGGGTAATATGGGGGTTAATGCACCTTCTGCAGAACGGTGTGCAAAGGTACAGATTACAGACTTGACATACGCGTGTGAGAGAAAGTGTAAGCCTGTTGGGATTGTTATTCCAGAACAACTACTTGTATTTCGAAGATATTTAGATATCGGTTTTCAATGTGAAAGCACATATATTTTTTTCTAACATTGCTTAGTTTCTCTGCCTGTTTATCAAGATAAACCATGCTCACAGGAGGCATCAGCGTAAGCCAACACTAGCTCTGTTTATTTTACCTGATAAGACATAGTTCTTATATAGTGCTTAATAGCACACATCTGGCATTTGTACGCGCTGTAAATAACGTGCTGCCACCATCCCCGTTGATTGTGCTTAATTTACCACCTTAGAAGGAGGGAAGGCTGAAATGATTAGAATTTGGCATTTTGGCATAGCCAATAGGTCTCGCTTTTGGGACCTTATAAGTATTTAGATATACAACACAATATCCTTGGTGCAACAACATTCAACTGTTGCATAACTAAACACTTATAAGGTCCCAAAGGCGAGACCTATTGGCTATGCCAATGCTTGTTTTATTTACTCCTCTAAGGTGGATGTCTGCCATCTTGGAGTGGTAAATAAAAAAAACTTGGCTGCTCCATCATGATGTATGCGCACACATGGGTCGTGATGCAAGTGCATACATACGACTTCATGCTGAGGAGACAATAAGCTGCTGCCTCTTGAGGCATGCATGCAAGCACATCGATACACTGAGGCTGCCGTAGCGTCATGACGCGTATGTACCCATACGCAGTGATGCATGTGCACTTGTACATTATTGTGCTGGGGCTTTTTTTTTGCTGCTGATGCTGGACAACATCCGCGTAAAGTTGACAAAGCAAAAATGTGAGGCCTGTTGGCTTTGCCAGTCCCTGTTGAGTGTGAGTCAAATCTGTTGATTTCCCAGTGCTTGTAAATCCGGGATTTTACAGTGGCTTCGGATTCTGAGGCAGGGACACGGCTGTCTTGGGAATTTTATCTGGTGGCGAGGCTGAGCAATCAGGGAAGCAGAACAGATTGAGGTTGTTGCAATGGAGTAGCTTACTTGAGGCGTTCCAGTGGTTAACGTGGAAAGTGTTCAGCATATGGTTGAACCGTGGTATTCAGAGATGTGCTGTGAGAGTATGAATCATTACTTCTGTTTCAAGTAGGGATGTCATAACTCCGTGGTTGTGAGCAGAAGTGGATAGTAAAATAGATGGGAGTAGACTGGTGAAAAAGCTGAAGTTTTAATTTTGAACACAAGCAGCTACGAAGTGATCTCACAAACCCAAACCGTGACAGTGATGTGAGGGCACGTGGTAATAACATTGATGATGCAGGAGATTTCATGTATTTGTGCCATTGATTCTGCAGAGGTCTCTGATGCAGAGGTGAGGTCCTAATATTCTGGATATGCAGAACAGTGTTTGATGACCAAGTGCTGTATACCTAAACAAAGGTCCAGTCGATGCCAGTGCGTGAAAACAAAGTTCAGACATATAGTAAAGGGCACACTCTGAGTTTGCAAATCAGCTCTAGAGTTAAGCACAGTCTTAAGTGGTACATGTATGTTGAGTCACGTTAGCATATGGTAGACTTCTTTGGTCATCAGTATTTCCTGAGTGTACTCACACTCAGATATTTCAGACAATGGCTGTAGAAAGTGACATAGTTGCATGCCATGTCTTCCCCATGATCTAAGCAATCCCTGATGAAAGGGCTTGTATGCGCTGCTTTCCAAAACATCAGATGATTCTATTCACCCTGGAGTGTGGCAGGAGGGAGGTCCCTAACTTATGTTGTGAACTGTGCAGGGTCAGTGCGGTAAAAGACTAAATACACTGTGCATTGTGAGTTGAACTCCATTTTTTCCACTGGTATCCATGTAGAGTTTGTCTTGCGAAACAGTCACATTTCCTAAGTCTTGGAGCAAGTGAGCGACTGCATTCTTTTTCTCATGTAATCATCCAGTGGAGCAACATGACGGAGACCCAGATATCCCACCTCATCCCTTCATGACATCAAGTATCTGAAGCACATCCTTAAGGAGAGTAAAGTATGGGTTACCCAGAACTGCCATAAATGTAAAATCGCCATTTCACAGTTTCTGCTGATCTTGGGACAGGTCCTATCCCTCACCATGCCATCCTTGGCTTGAGAAATATGACTGAGATTTAGAACTTTTGGACTGTATGTTAAAAACAAGTCATTGAGAATTCAGGACTAACACGTTCTGTTCAAATTCTCCAAAGTGGCCACCAGTTGTGCTGTGGAAACTGTTTGCTCTCTTATCCGAGCAGCAGGCTACAGCACTTATTTACAATCTCTGAATTTACTTCGCTTTACTTGGCTGAAAATGCTTTCCTGTTCTAATTGAGACGGTTCTCCGTGATGGAGCCAAACTCTGAAGTGAGTCCCGAAAGTATGATTTCGTCACTACTAACTAGTGGTGACTGTAGTGACCATTCTGGATGCCCTCTTGAAGTTTATTCAGTGTGTTGTGTTTGACATTCAGAGCATTTTGTTTTGACATGCCATCTTCCCTTGTGGAGAAAGGGACAGTCGGAGGTAGATGCATGGCAACCTCATCTTTATGCAGCAAATTAAAGAGTTTCGCTAAAGTAAACTTGTACTTACTCTTTACTTGGTGTGGCTAACTCTTCAGTACCCTCAAGTTTCTTTGCCAGTTAGGATATCTTGTTCTTCTGTTATAGGTTACTAACTCTTGTTTACACCTGCTCATTCCTAATGGGTTTTAATGTTCTTGTGATCAGGGACAACTGATGCATTATGTTGGTATGCTAAAGATTTGGTGCATTTGGGTTCATTTGGATTTATTGGAATACTTTGATCTTCACATTGTGATCAACACAGACTGGAAACAAATGCACATTTGCCCACTGTTGCTTAGAAATCCTTTATTTTTTTTTATTTTTTTATTGAAGGAATGTTTTGTGATGTGAGGCTTCCTAGCCCATGAGATGCATGGTGAGAATAGGTTAAAGTGGTTGTTCACTGATTTCCTCCCCCCGTACTTAAATACTAGCAGAAGCTTGAGATTGGAATGTAGCTTAAAGATGCTCCTATTCTACAGAAAACTAAGCAGTGATGCATTTTCTTTTTCCAGTACTAAAATCAAGTGTATTGCGGTTGAAATGCTGTACAGTATTCAAGATCCGCATTTACCAACGTCTAATGGTGACCTATTTAAATGGTTATGTTAACTCAAGATTAAGCATATTTTCCACGAATTGCAAATGGGTCGTCAAAATTACGATTTGTTTGGTGATGCCTCCCATGTGTAAGAAACTGACGGGCAGTTTACTGCAAAAACGTGATTAGAAGCCGTTACATAGTAAGGTATAAGATGCACCATCTTTATGGCTTATGTAAGGAGTCTAAAACATCTGAACCTGCAGAGAAACATTTGAAGGCGAGTGGTGTAGGTGCATTTTTACTGTTTGCCTACAAACATTTGATGCTGGAAATCTGGTTAAGAGCCTTTCTAAAGGTATTTTAGTCTTTCTTACCAATAGTAAATGACGCAGAATCGACTATCATTTTATTTCATAACTTCTGCTTGCACACCAAGAAGCCTGAGGCCTCTGGCTTAAGAGCGAGAGTTCTTGTGTGCATTTCCTCTTCTCCGATTTTGATAAGCTGTGGGAGCATTATGAAGGGAGCATTAACATCACTTTCTGTACTGCCAATTTGAAGGTTGTTTCCCAGCAAGTATTGAGCAAACTAATCGTTGTGGCTTTTATGTAGTGCAAAGGACCGTTACAGCCAGCAGTGGTGCAAGTGTCCCGAACGCACTTAAAACATGCAGCACACCTAGCAACTGTGCAAGACACTCACTGCTCCAATCCCGAAATTGAGGTATTTCCTGTTTTCTGATATATGAATAAAGGGCAGCAGATTGGGTACAATCAACCGCGTGTGTGTTTTAAGACTTAGACCGTCACCCCCCACTCCAAAAAGAGCCTGTGTGCTAGGTGAAATTATTTTACGTGCCCACGCATACTGTCGCCGTGCAAAATGTGTGTGACCATGTTCACTTCTGATTTCTAATCATGTAAATTAAAAGCTGGCATCGAATTGGAAAGCAAGACGTCAGGTAAGTTTAAAACAAGAAAAAATGTTTTTTTTTTTTATTTCCTTTGGAGCTAGTCACCAGGTAGTTTGTAAGTGACGTGGAGTCTGTTTCCTTCACAACATACTCCCATCCCAATAGCTCTTAATCCTTTCCTAACCCTATTGTTACTCACTGTGGTATGTGCCCGCAGCCATAAGCTAGTAAACGATCTGTAAACTGCAAATGGACTATTCCGACAAGACAACGAATTGCAGTTCAGATCGCAACATTTCAAGAACAGCTGTATTTTAAAAAAATAAATAAATAATTAAAACAGGAAAACGGTTCACCAGCTCAAAGGAAGACTGGCCTTTTACAATTTTACTAAGCGAACAAGTTAAAAACTGTTACTAATTTCCTCATCATGGAGGGAGCGCAGTAAGACACTGTAGCCCAAACTCTTGGAATCGTAGTAGCATGAACTCTTTTTAGGTCGAGCCTAGGCGGCGCACATGTACTGTCTCTCGACATGCTGTGTCTACTTCTGTAGATTTTCACCACGCCCATCACTTTCATTCGTTCCTTGTCCTGCCTTTCAAAATTTCTTTGATAAACGTTTTACATTTGTCCCGCCATTTGGCTGTTTTGTTCCCGCCCTGGAGAGTGACTGTTACATGGATCAGTTCACATCTGGCCATTTAGTTAGTTTCGGCGCACAACTATTTCTTTTGCCTCGGCCCGCAGTGCCGTCGCGCCCTCCTCCCCCCCCCCCCCCCTTCACCTCCCGCCCGTCATTGCGTTTCTTGTTAGTTGGTGCCAGTCGCAATTCAGCTAATCTCCCTGGGCGGCGTGGTCCCTCCGCCACCTCTCGCCCGTCGTTGTATTTGGTAGTTATATGTTTGCTCTGATTTATGATTTTCTTTATTTACTTTAACTGTTTTGCTCATGGTGCTCTTGTTTTCAGTTGCTACTAAATAAAGTTGCCCACATTTCTTCTTTCTCCTCCCTTCTACCACTTCTCCGTGTTGCTGCCTGCTACCGCCTCTCTACTGCTCGTGCTGTGATTTAGGCCTATAGCTATATGAATATATAGCCAGTAGCTTTTCCAGATTGCTCTCAGGCCGGAGTCTGGCAAGTCTTCAGCTGTAGGTGATAATGCAGACCGCAGCCTTCAAAGACTTAATACATGCAACTCAAATTGCATAATGAAACTCTACTACATACCACTCCACAAAATAACAATTCACATAATTATACTCCATAGTCAATACTACATAATTACTATCCACATAATTCCACTGCACACCATGCCACATAATTCCACTGGACAGATCCACTCCACACCACACTATTCCATGCCACACAATTCCACAACCAACAATTCCAATCCAAACCACGTAATTCCCCGCAATACCACATAATTCCACTCAGCACCACATATATCCACTCCACGAAACATGGGTAAAAGATATAATTTAAGACAATAGCTCTAACGCATGCACTCGTCCCGCCTCTCATGTGGTTGACTTCAAGTCTTAAAGCACAGTTTCTTTCCCGTGCCTTTTCAAGGATTCCATCCCTCAATCACACGCTCTCCTCTTCTTGGTGTCTTCTGCGTACACAAGTGCTCACACTTTAGGCGTCTTTCGTTTTCTCTCCCTTGTTTCTCTTTCTCACACACTTTCTACTCATCTGTCTGGAGTTAATTCGCCACTTTGTGCGCAAACTACCTATACCTCTGTCTTACTGTATCTATTCTGTACAGCTCTCACCCCCTTCTATCCACCATGCCACATAATTCCACTACACAAATCCACCCCACACCACACAATTCCACAACTAACAGTTCCAATCCAACCCACATTATTCCACTCCACACCACATGCGTTCACTCCAAACAAAAACACATGGGTAAAAGACATTGTCATTTACAACGACAATAACTCTAACTCTCGCAAATGCGAGACCTATTGGCATTGCCAATGCTTGTTTTCTCTGTTCCAGGTTGATTTACTTTCAAAACAATAAGGTTCATTTAGTGTATGACTGTCGATTCAAATATTCTATTCCTACACATCTGGCACCAGGTCATAAGTGTAGTGTAGGTCTCTTTATAATGGGTCCTGAAGAATCGCCACCTGATCCTTGCCAGAATTTGAGGCGAGAAACCTGATGTTTTAAATGACTAAATTTACAATGCCAATTAGGTTCATTATTTCCTAAATTAGCACATCTTACTTTTAATTAGACTTGTGAGCTCAATCATTAAATAGTTCTGACACTGAGAAATGCACTTTACACCACCATACACATCACAAAAGCCCACCCACCCTCGCTTCACCATACAGCTATTCAAAGACCTCTGACAAAGAGCCCCCTAGTGAGTGCCCGTCTGGCATTGCGGCGACAGCCTGACGAGGAGCTAACCCAATGATGAAGCATGACACTGTTTTCGGTGTGTGAGGGCCCATGCACCTATTGGAGCACATTCCTTTCCCTGGAACTGTAGTACTGTCTTTTATGTCTTTAGGCTCTTATATAACCCCAATTTTAAATGGAGCCCTGAATTCACCCATCCATCCAATAAAGCAGAAATTGCGCCTGTGTGATTTGAGCGAGATGTTACAGTAAGACATTTGATGTTTCCCTGAAGTTGTAGAACTGTGCAGTGCAGGTCATGTAAGTGGTTGTTAGAAATTGTGGGAGGGCTCAGGATGTCCATACATGTTGATGTATATCTGTGCAGAAGTATCTTGGATGTGTAGTTACATGAATCTCTGTACATGCTTTATACAACAGATCTATTAACTTTCTCAGTGCTCCTTTTCCTTATTTTAATTTGCTACCATGTTTTTTGAAAATGCCTCGACTTAGCAATTGTGGCTTGTGGTGTATTAAAATTTTTCATGATTTCATTCATTATTTTTCTGATCATGTATATTATCTTTATCTGTTACAATTAGAAATACAATTATTCTTGCACATGAATTAAATTCCTTAGTTTTTTTTTACAATCCTTATAATGCCTTTGTTTTCTAAAACAATTTTTTACAACTTCCCTTCTCTTTGTTTCTAATGTTTACAGGAGCAGAACCAATGACGCTTGGTTCCCCTACCTCACCAAAACCTGGGGTTAGTGCCCAATTCTTGCCAGGATTTTTAATGGGAGATTTACCAACTCCAGTAACTCCACAGCCTCGCCCTTCTCTAGGAATGATGGAAATGAGAGCTCCTTTAATTTCAGGTATGTACTGTATGTTGCACACAATAAAATTCTACATTGTAAATACACTAAATGGTCGTCCAGCATGAAATGAATTATGTTAGGAAGACAAATCGGCAATGACTATCACATTAAAAGAAAATTGAGCCACACGTCATTTACAGATGACTTGGTACTTTACGGAAAAGCAGTTCTGATTGGTGAAGGAAATGGGGGTGGCGTCAAATTTAAAGCAAGAGATGTCTAACACCAGAGCACACTTGCTGCTGGTGTAAAACTACCACTGTTCAGAGAAGAGTACTGCAATTTCCCATTCTAATAGAAATTAGAAAGGCTCACTCTTCCTAATCGCTGATAGAAAAGCACTGGTAATCCTTGTGCGGAGGTTCACTGTTCGAGAGTGCGGAAGTAAACTAAAAGTGAATTTACCACTTGCTTGTGGAAAATTTAAGGACCCTTGTGGTGCACTGCCCACGTCCTCTGTGAAGAGAAAATCAACATGGCATCATGCTAGAAGCACAAAGTCCAAAAAGAATCTAAAGTGCTGGATGAATGTGGGCGGTATAGTGCAAGGGCTTTGGGAGTCTCTACTGATGAGGAATTAAAACTGACTGTTTTCCTGATGGATTAATCAGTTACTATTTTTTCATTTAATATTTTTGCCAGATTCACATAGGTTAATTTGTACATTTTTCAAAGCATGTGGGAAATGATTTTTGTTGCTGTTGGGTGGTTGTTGAAGACACAGCCTTAAGTACCATAAAAGGAGTACTTATGGGAAAACGTACAATTCAGTTTTATATTGCCCTCTTTGCACACACCTTTCTTAAAGGACAAAACCGCATAAAACGTAGCGGTCAACTTGGTGTAAATTCCAGATCACATGATTGTTAGATCAGTGCAATATAATGGCATGTACATAAGGTATGTTGCAAAAATAGCTGCAAGGCAATAAACATATTTGTTGTTTCTTAGATCCTACTCTTCACAGCTGTTATGCTTCAGAGTACCTATGCTCAGTGCTTAATTTGATCCAGTGGTTTCCGGTGCTCGGCTTAATCATCACTTAATCATCACCGGTGCTTGAGCACCAGTTAAGGACACATTCATTTTTGGTGAGCACAGGGAGATTAAATGATTCACCCAGAATCGCAGGATGTTGAGCCAGCTTGGAGGTCGGCAGCTTTGGCCATTAAGCCACAACCCCTCCTCACTTGTGGGGTTTGGTGGTTCTGTGTTGGGCAGTGCTAACGGGAGACAGGAGGCTGGTCGTAGCTGCCTCCTGGTGAGAGCCCCGGCACTTTTTTTTTTTTTTTTTTTTTTTACAAATTAACCACTGCCCAGGCTGTATACCTTGTTCATACACTGGGGAATGCTGACTGTGACCCCTGGCTTGCAGGGTTAATGTTTTGAGATTCGGTGAACATTAAAACTCATATCTGGGTTCAAGGTTGTTCAGTGAATTCTAAGTCTATCTTGGGGTGCGACTATGACAGGCCAGACATTTTTATCAAAATCCGGGTGTACAAAACTTTCCAGAAGTTGAACTCACTGTTTTGACCCTCTTTTCCACAGACTGCCTACCCTTTTGCAGGTGTTCTGGGCCAATCCAAGTGAAGTCTGAGACATTCTTTCATTGCTTGATGCTACATCCCTTGAACTACAGGGTGGAAATGTTCTGTTTACACTTTTATCTCTCACCAGTTCTGACCAGAATGTGTTGTGTTCTTGATGATGTTATTTTGGCCAATTCTCATATCTATCTGAATTTGAGAAGGTTGAGATTTCTCTTAATTTAGTTTTTTTTTTTTTTTTTTTAACCTGTCCCTCAGTCATATCGGTCCAGTCTCCATTGCGACAGGCATTGTGAGTGGCGAAACCAAAGCAACTAAGTAGCATTAAAATGTGAAGTAATTTCAATTTAGGATGTGGCTCTCTGTTCTTGAAAGATCCTTCTACGGATATCCCCAGGCTTTACATGTCTAAATTTGAGTTTCCTCCTTTTATTACTTTTGAAACTATTGGGGGTGATCCTCAAAGGATTCAGATGCCTCTGTAGAAGAGCTCCATGCTATGAACACTTCCCTAATTTCAGAAGCTGACTCCTTAAGGCACTAGACCTTTCATAAGGAGAGGACAGAATGGGTGTCCCAAGCCATGGAAACCCTAACAAATTAGACCCAAGCTTGATGGTAATTTGCTGTACATTAATTCAGGCATGTCTGGAACACCTTTCCCTTTTGAATGCTAGAGCATAAATGCATATTTGCAATTTTTCTGTAGACTTGATTATCCGCAGAAGGTTCAGATGGCTTTTCTCTATCTTGTGCAAAAGACTGTCGCATCCTTATGACACTTGATTCTTTGTTTCTATCAGGCCACTGTACCGGAGTTATGTTAGTCTACTATGACTTGTAGAGCGCTACAGCTGCCCCAGCAAAGGGGCGTCCCGGCGCTAATACCAAAAAAAGACTGACAAAGCAGATGGAGCGGACACGGACTATGGTGCAGGGAAAAGAAGTCTTGATGGCCTTCCTGAATTCTAAATGGTTACTAAGGCCACGAATATGCGCAGGAAGTGAGTTCCAAAGGATGGCCGCTCTACTACGAAAGGAGCGGCCGCCCGCACAAACTCTTTGTGTCCGAGGAACCACCACCAAGTGCTGACCCTGTGAGCGGAGATGTCGTAAGGGGACATATGGCAAAAGGAGGTTGGCCAAAATAGAGGGGGTGGTCCGTTTCAAAGCTTTGAAGGCAATACATAAGGCTTTGAATCAATACGCCTGGCTACCGGTAACCAATGAAGACGGCGAATGGCCTCGGACACAGAGCAAGGTCTGCGCAAACCTAGAAGGTTCTTGCTGCTGCGTTCTGTGCCCTTTGTAGCCTCCGAATCTCCGCCTTGTTAGACCCCAGATAAAGAGAACCGGCCTAATCAAGTCTGGACAGTGCAGACGCCTGAATGATAACCTGACGCGTGGGTGCATCGAAGAAGCCCAACAGGGGTCTAAGCCCCCGTAGGAGTCCAAAACAGGTCCCTGCCGTCTTTTTTGTTTGGACTCTGTAGTTAAGAGATGAGTCCAGCCATACCCCTAGGTTTTTCACTGCCTGCTTAGGCCACCAGAGTTCACTCCACTGACCATGGTCCTTACCCACTAACAATACCTCCGACTTGTTAGAATTCAGCTGGAGACAGTTGGCGGTCATCCACCCGGCCACTGTTTTATGGGTGTTATTTGCTCATGCCTTGTACTCGTAGTTCCTGATCAAGTCTGAGCAGCACTTCCACAAAAGCCCTTTGTTCTCTTCTACAACACTCAGTAGCTTGACATGAAACACAAGAAATACAGTAATTGAATGTGTCTGAATATTGTTTACAATTGCAGCAGTAAGATGTAACTTGATTTAATTGATGCACGCAGGTGTTCACCATGTTGGGTACATGGGTCTGCACCATCTATTGAAGACCAGTATAAAGGAATCCTCTTTGCTGGATCATACATTTCCTGGCACCATGAAAGACCACTTCCCCTATAAATTTCAGGAAAAAAGCACTCCATAGCCAGATGAAGACTTTTTATATTTAAAAAAAAAAAAAAATAATCTTTGACTCTTTAACCAAAAATGGGCATTACAGTCCAAGTAATTGGTGATACCAGGTGCAAAGATCTAAGTACGCAGTTGACCATGGGACAATAAAGAAAAGATAGTTACTAGGTCACGGAAGGCGCACAGCGGCCCATTGGTGCAACATGACATTTGGAACCTTTGTTCCAGCGACACAGTACACAGTCGGAGCACATAATTAGTGGCCTGGATATGCTCTGGACTAGCCACAATAAGAGTATAGTAATAAACTTTAATCTCTGCTGGACAGCACCACTGTGATTTAATTAGTGCTCGAGTATGGGGTTTAGGTGAAGCACTTGAACGCAAAAAAGGTTTTGAAAATGTTATCTATAGGAAATTAAAAGTAACATTGCAAATGCCCAACTTTGAAACTAGTTTCATGTTAATTTGTCATATTTGCTTGTCTTTGCAAAAACCAAAGATCTAATGGGTGACATTTTTTTGCAATGAATTATTAGTATTCAACAAAAGTGCAAATCTTTGCATTGGCTCCTAACTTTGAACATGTCAAAGATGCAAAATCTCACACTTCCTTGTTAGTCTGTCATAAGACCTTGTGGCCACCAGCACCTTTCAATGACGTTGCCCTCAAACCATTTTTACTCTAAACCATGCAAAAGCGGGGGCACCTATCCAAACACTCATTGCCTCTTCCTCATTCTGTGCTCCCAAATACTTCTCTCTTTGGTCCCCATTTATTAATAATGCAGTGCACACTTATTTAATGAACACCCATTAACCCCCAAACAATCAGACTGTACCCCCACAATATTTTGCACATTTTTAAATGTGCAATTGGAATTAGTTGCATATTTCTTTAAACTAATTAGCATTGTTTATCTGATTTTACCTAGTCAGTAAATTGTCTAATATACTGCTGCCACCTGATGCATTTTGATGAATATCCTGAATTGTAGGTTAATGCATAATGTATGCACAGCAGGGAGGGCACAATTGGTCATTTTGATTTTCAACAGTTGGACGGTTGAAGCCTCTTTACCCACTCAGTAATATGGTTGCTACATAAGCCTGGGAACAGCATTTAAAGGGTATCTATGTAGATTGATTAGCGTAGCCCATTTCCCATAGTAATGCCGGAAACAAAGGGTTAAGCTTCAGTCCTCAGTGGTGACCCTGGGCCAAAAGTCATCTCTACAGCTTTTTTCAGAGAATCCAGATTTCCTGGCCCAGCTGCTTATGCTCCAGTTAGGCAGAGATAGATTTTCCTATAATCATTGAGCGTATCTACTTTGCATCCCATTTTTAGGTCTCGCCTAGGCAGCGCATGCGCTGTCTCGTTGAGACATGCAGTATATGCTTTACTATGTGTGTAACTGCCTCTTTTCAAATCGTTGTTTCTATTTGTTATCTAGTGTGCCTTTTAAAATGTTGTACTTGTTATTGGTTAATACTGTTCCAAGTCCCTCCTTTTTGACTGTTGGGCACGCCTATGGCTATTGGCCCCTTTACTCGTATTAGTCGGCGTTGTTTTTGTATACTGGTTTTTTTCGGACTTGTTGTTTAATGTGCCTCGCTTTGTTTCCGTCTGAGGCAAGCGCGTGATGCTAATAGGGTTCAAAGGGTTTCAGCCTCTCCCAATGGTGTGCATCGTGTGCTTCCCAGACACCTTCACACCCACGCAGTGCTGCTTTTACAATTTAATTACTTACCATGTTTTAGTTTCAGTATGCCTCACTTTAACTCAAAGCGTACAATGCCTCAATACTATAAAAATAAATACACAATAAAGGCTGGCGCTGTCTTTAGGACAATATTGGCATTACCTTTCAACATGGTGGCACCCGCAATTAATATGTACTTATTTATTTTTCTAGCATTGATGGCATGGCACACTTTAACTTTAAAAAATATATAGTTAAAGTCCGGCATACCACAAAGGCTACAAAAGCCTAAAAACAAAATGCTCGCTCTCTTTGCAAAAGCTACTGGGTAATGGAATTTAAATATTGGGGCTCAAGGAAAGGGTGCAGTACCACAGGCTGTTAATAGGTGTCCCTGGTACTTGCAATGGTCGCTCTCCCTCGCTACGTGCAGCATGAGTGCTCTTCTGACAAAATGTCCTGGACTCCTTTTGAGTCCCAGTCCGGCCCTGCTCACAACATAAAAGTATTAACTCCTCACTGGTGTGGAAAACAAAAAGTTTGCAGAGTTCGGTATCTGGTCATTTTAAAGTATTGAAACAAATCTGGGTTGAACTTTCAAAATGTTTACATTTGTGTCTGAACTCCCTTCCGGCATGATAGGTCAGTCAGCCGGATGTAGTGCAATAGAAGGAGGTGAATGGTTTCCCTGACAGGAAGCAAAGCGCGGAGCATTTCATAAAGCGGTGCCGGCAGTCATCATAGCATACAATTGTGCATGTTTGTATGCAATTTGGAACTGGATATCTTTCCGGCTCTCTGCTGCAACCCCCACACCCTTCCTCATAAATAATGGACCAAGGCACCAAGAGGGAGGCACTCAACGTGATTGTTTCTTCGACATTGTGGCGGCAGACTTATTAATGTGACTTTGAATTACAGTGATGGACAACTGCACGAAAGTATAGCGAACACATGTGTTCAGTAACCGACCGTATTATCTCAAACGTACCAGCTGATAGGCGCATCCGACTTTAACAATGGTCTTAATTTATTACGATCATTTGGGTTATTTTGAGTTTTTCGAGTCTCGACAGGTTATTTTTCATTGTTTTTTGTGGAAGTGCTATCTCTACATAATAGAGAAGTTGGCATATCTTAAGAAAAGGGTAAACTTCCGGTTTTGAAAAGCCACTGGGTAATGGAATTTAAATATTAGGTCTTAAGGAAAAGATGCAGTACCACAGGCTGTTAGTGGGACACCTAGTAACAGCCTGTGGTACTGCACCCTTTCCTTCAGACCTAATATAGGAATTCCATTACCTAGTGGCTTTAGGAACGAGCATTTGCGAGCATTTTATTTTAGCGTTTGTAGCCTAAGCAATAAGAAAATACCACTAATGAAGGCAGAAATGCTCGTGCTCGTCCGTTCAGCCACTGGGTAATGGAATGCCTATAGTAGATCTTAAGGAAAGGGTGCAGTGCCACAGGCTGTTACTAGGTGTCCCTAGCAACACAGCTGTGGTTAACTTTCAGCGCTGAGTTTCGATTTTGAATACTCACAGAAGGGGATTGAATTTGTGAAGATCTAGGTTCGCCTGGGAGACAGGCGAGGTTAGTGACCGTGGGGAGGTGCAGTGAGGCTGCGGCTTCCCTAGTCATGGATGCTTTTCTTGAGCCCTTGCAAGCAGAGGGATTGCTTTCTGTTCATTAATTTCCAGACGTGTTCCGCACAAATAGCAAAACACATCCGGTGCCGTATTAAAATCCAGAGGTGAGTACCTGCCTCTGGCCGTCCCTTCTGCAGTCGTGGAGCGGGAACCTTGGTCACACCGCTAAATCCGATTAGCACATCTTTCAGGTACTAAATGGGGTTATTGATTTTTTTTATTTTTATAGCATGTGTAGAAACTCATTGTGTATCGGCACTACCACTAGAAGTATAGCAGGATGGTGAAGTCAGAAACAGGAAACGTTGCCTGAGCTGCTTGTGTCTCTAGCAGTTGTCTAAAAACGATGCTTTTAAAATGTTTTCTCCGCTACTCCAGTGCATGTTGACTTGCAAGCTCTTTATGCTGCTTTAGCTCCTTTAAGGCACTAGGGCACTGTGGCTGATCCCTGCTCGTCTACTGCATTTTGCATATCTGTATTTTACATTCCTCGACCTGAAATTGCACATTGTGCCTGAGAGAAGCGTAACTAGTGGTACAGCTGTGTTGTATTTTAGCATGGCAGTTTTCTGACGCAGATTAATAGCCATGTACGTTTCTCTCTTCCAGGCGGGTCTACACCTCGACCTCTTAGCATTCAACTTGTTAGTGTTGTCCTGAAATGAGAAACAACATAATTTCATAGCTAACTTTCCTCATGAGCATATTCTGCAATCACTCGAGACTTGTTTTCTTTAGCTTCAGTCGTGCAAGCTCCAGGATTGCCTTGTAAGTTGATATGTATCCCATGCTCCCATTTCTAAATGGGACAGACTGATGTGGTTGTGTAAGACAAAGTCCTGCAAAAGAATAAAGGACTCATTAACGTGTCTAATGTTCACTCAAATGGGTAAACCAAAGGGAGCCTGTCTATTCTAAACATTGAAGACTTTAGGTGGAATTGCTCTCCTTTATGGGAAGAACAGTTGTTTCGTTCTTGGGGTGATTGCTTCCAGTCTGCTGCTTCTGCATCACACTGAGTTAACGTTCCTGGCATGTGTGGTCAAGCATGGGGCACAATGTACAGATGAATGAGTGAGAGCATGGATGAAACATCAAGGCACTGTAAGTAATAGGCCAGACCTAGTGGCTTTTCCAGTGCTTCACATTATGGAACACCAGTGTTAAATGCTTGGAAACCAAAAAACAA
Organism: Calotriton arnoldi; assembly: GCA_963921515.1. Classification (NCBI taxonomy): domain Eukaryota; kingdom Metazoa; phylum Chordata; class Amphibia; order Caudata; family Salamandridae; genus Calotriton; species Calotriton arnoldi. The sequence goes on along the minus strand of CAWUFW010017022.1, from coordinate 181,399 downwards.
CTAAAACACTGTCATTTACAATGCCAATAGCTCTAGCTTTCACGAATGCGAGACCGATTGCATTGCAAATGCTTTTTATAAAGTGAGACCCTTGCTCACCATATATCCACTATTGATGGCCCTACTCAACGTAGACCACTTTTTTCATGTCTTTTAGTTGAACTGCAAAAATGGATGTAGATGGCCAACGTCATCCCAATTTATCAGACCGGTTTCCACACTACATGTGGAATCCTTGATATCGTCCTGACTTGATCGCTATTAATCCATTTGCAAATAGATTCTACAAAAGCTGCATTTTGTCCTTTCTTCATAGACTTCCATTCATCCTTTCATGGGGTCACTAAGGGTCTACTGTGGAGTAATTTACAAAGCTGGGACATTGCAGAATATTTTTTTACGTGCCATAAAATTCCTCTACACTGTCACTTGAGTCTGTATTTAGCTTGTCACAGGGTCAGCAGTCTCCAAGAAAAATGTGTGCCAACTGGGAAACAGACGTGCATCGTCAGATACCTTTGATCTTGCCAGTTTAAGACTGCAAAGGTCATTTGATGACTTAATTATATTAAGATGTAAATCTTCACGAGCAAAGGTAAGGCCATTCTGTTTGGACCGAAGCAGTTGAAAACTAGATTCTCAAGTCTTGGCAACTGCAAAGTTAGGATGTGTGTTCTTATAAATATTTCGTGTTGGGGATGAACAAAACTCTATGGCACCTTTGTCCTCTATCAGATTGACACAGCTAGCTTAATCTTAGCTGTAAAAAGAAACTAGGCAATGTTGAAATGTTCACCCGTAAAATCAATTCTAACTGTGCTTAACGCTAAGCTTATTGCCGTCCTTTCGTTTGGGCTCGAGGCAAGACCAGTGTTCCAAAGGGCTTGTTTGTTCAGTGCATTTTATTCAGAACTATGATTTCCGTGCCAAAACAGCTTGTGATGGAATTGTATTTGGTAGGACAAAATTAGATAAACTATCTGCAAAACTTTTAGCTTGTAGAGAAATCCTATTTTGTGTGGGGTCTCAATTAAGTTGAACTTCTGGTTCATTTACTTCTAGCTACCATGAAAGAAGCCTCAAGTAGTATCATACAGTCGGGTCTCGCAGGCTTTCTCCGTGTGAAAACATTTTGCTCTTACTGACTCCTATTAATTTAGCTGGCCACAAGATTATATGTATACCCAGTTGATCACAGTTATAAATTATTGCCTATCAGATTAATTCTGCTAAGCAAGTTTAGGAGACCTAGAAGTTTCCTAGAGCCAGCTTTGGAATTTGACGCTTTGGTGATACAAGAGATCCTCTCTCGACCTGCACCTGGTACAGAACACCAGTAGATGGCAAAAACCTCATTCAAGTGCTGTAATGTAGACCTGCTGTGGTGCAGTGTTAATTTGTCTTGGTGAGCTAAATTTTGATCCAGGAGTTAAATGTATGAAATATTTAGATGGTGTGCTATGGTAGTTCAATTCCTTGTAAGAGATCTTGGTGGAAGGGTGGAAAGATCATACCTGTGCGAAATATTAACCATGTTAAAACATTTAGCCCTGTATAACCTTGTGTAGTGAATTATTTGACTTTATTTTGATATCTTTTTAATTAAGATGTTCCAGGCTGGGTTTCAATTTTATTTGAAAATTCCACTGTTGGATTTTAAACACCATACTAACTTGAAGCTTATTCATTATTGGAGCTATTTTTTGTAATAAAGTAACTGAGAAAAATCAGTAACTGCTTTTCATTTTGGAATGCACACAGCTAATCATAAGTTGATCTGGGCTACACTGTACAGTTTCCAAGCACTACTACTATTGAAGACCGAGAGGTTTCATCTGTTTTGGGGATGCTTGACCTTCTGGTAGCCTGAATACCGTGGAAGGGGGTAAGCTGGTGGAAATATTGCATCAAGTAGTGGCAGCTAATGAATACTTTTTAAGCTGTTCGGATTGGTTGGCCATCCTCACCTCGTCCGATTACTGTATATATCAAGCTGTAACATGATTTATTATTGAGGAAAGAGGTGAAATTTCACAATTGGACAACTTATACCAGTTCTTCCCTGTAACTGGAAACTCTTGTAGAGATCCCTGTACCGTAAAAGGAAATCTTGATGTCATTAAGGAATGCATGAAAGATCAGTTGTCCTTTAACAAAAAGCTAAGGTAATTTTGGTGGGTGTCATGAATGTAGTTTCTAGTCTATGTGCTAAATCTTAAGTAATTCCTTGTAGAATATAAATTAATACCTGATCCTGCCTAAAATCAAAAGGGAGTAATAGTCAATCTAGTTTTGTCTATGTATTCACAGATACATGTGGTTAATGAAACTTTTGATATTCTGCTCCTGGGCAGGCTGCAATTATTTTTTGAAGATGTGAGAGCCAATCTGGAAAGAGATTTTCTTCACTCTCTGCTTGGTTTCTTGAATCGGTTTTATGTTGCATAATGACTTTGAAAATGTGGTTTTCGGTACTCTGTCAGAATTGTGGCTGAAATTCTTAAGAAGAGTGGCAATTTTGCATTGGCTCTAAGTTAGTTAGAAAATTTTGTTTTAAGCGAGCCAATACAGTCGTCCTTCAGTGTTCATTGTTTGCCTGAAACTGCAGGTGTTTTCTAATGTTTTGAGGAGTGCGTTTTTTTTTTGGAGGGAGTAATGTGTTAATATTTAAAAGTGTTTCTTATTAGAAGTAAGATTTTAGGGGGCGTGGCTTGGAGCATGAAGGTGGCAGTCGGACTGAGTCCTCCGAGCCCCTCTGCCATCCGTGCATACCCTCCAAACAGTATTGCAGTGGCCCGGGCCTACCTTTTGTGTTTCCTGCCTATTGGCCGGCGCTGGGGTTTCCTTCATCCGCTATGCTGTCAGAGCCCCGACCTCTCCCAACATGGCGGCTGACCGGGAAACGCATAGTTACTGTGCTGACCCCTAGTGCACATGGCGGCCCTATGAACCGGCCCTGTGATGCGAAGGGGGCCACCGCTTCCTGCTTTACGCAACAGAATGCTCTGAAGTCCCACCCATGCCACTCCACACCTCCCGTGGCCGCACCCCGAGACCCACGTGCGCCGCTGCAGAAGAGGCCCTTGGGACCCGTCCGGCCTGTTAAGTGGCACCGCCGAATATACCAGGAGACTAACTTAACCTCCCTCTGGACCTTTCCTGGGCCCGTACATCCGCACTCAAATGGCTTGAATGATGCCCGCTCTGAAAGTAGCGCCGCATTGTAGATGAGAGGTACCGGCGGCTCCCTCGCGCAGCGATAAGACTGGGCCCTTGGGAATCTGAGTACTCTTTCTCGACTTAAAAGTGCGGAGATGCTGGCGCGGCGACACCCGCTCTAAGCTACCACGCCTTTCCTTGGGGACACCGCATGACTGCCCTGAACACTGGGCGTGGTCCTGGTAATACAAATCTGTTGTGGTTGAGGTCGGAATGGGATCTGCCTGCTCTTATCCTGCTAGTGCCACCGCGGTCTGCGCCCCACCCAACCGACCGGCAGCCTCGCGGGGACCAATACGCTACAAACCATGGTCAAACCAGAAGTGCCACTACTGATAAACCTTCGTCACCCTAGGGCGACCTGGCCACGATCCTTTAAGCTATTCAGGCCTCTGTGGAAACTAAGATTGGGGAGGTGCATGTTAACATGGCTCTCATGGGCCAAGACCTACGTAATGCCACGGCTAGAATTGCGGAAACCGAGACCCACCTATCCACAGTAGAAGACTAAATTACCACTTTGAAATCACAGGTCTCCCGGCTCATGTCACACACGGTGGAGCTCCACCACTGAGCGGAGGATGCAGAAAACCACTTCCGGCACAATAACCTGCGCTTCGTGGGGATACCTGAAGGAATGGAGCCTCCACAAGCTGCAGTGTTCCTGGAAACTTGGATTCCTGCGGACCAGCTGTACCCTTGGTTTGCAATTGAGAGAGCACTGAGGGCCTTGACACCTAAGCCGCCTCCGCGGGGGTGCACACAGACCTATGATTGCTCCCATCCTCGGTTTCAAGGACAGAGATGCAGTCTTGCTGGAGGCCTGCTCATGCCCAGGTCTACAATGCTGTAACACCAAAGTGCTTATCTTGCCAGATTACACCAGGGTGGTGCAACTACAGCGCCGCTCATACACATCAGTGAAGCAGAAGCTCCAGGCGCTCATCCTTCCCTATAGATTACTGTTGCTGGCCCGGCTCTGAGTGGTCTTTGCAAACAAAACCCATTTCTTTGGCACCCCTGAGGCAGCTTGGACATGGCTTACCCAGGAGCGACTATTCCACTTATCGAGCGCCACCCTGCTCTTGGGGACTGAAACCTCTGAATGGGCGGGAACGCCTACAACTCCCTAACCGAAAAGAAATCTCACTTGCTCTCACAGAGAGCGCGGCATGAAAAAAGCAAATTCACCATCGCCGCATCCTGCTGCGTGAGAGCAGACGCTGCCAGCTCCACCTGCTGCTTTGCCTCCCTCCATGGCAGACTCCTCTCTGGGTCATAACATCCCTCGTGTGCTGACTTTCACAGCTGCACAGGTGGAGGACAGTGACTTGTTGTGAATCCCCACGATCTGATCTACTGGGCTACCTGGTTGTTGGAACTGTCTGGGTGCTGTAAATACCTGATCATTACCTGCCTTATGTCCTGAAATGTGCAACTGATCCTACATTATGGAGGGGTCCATCACTACAATCCCGATGCAAGTTGCGTTGTGTTTCTGTTATCAGTTTAAGGGGGACAGATGCTTCTGGTGTTGAAGTATGGGGAGGGAGTATTGTTGGGAAGAAGGATGGGCAAGTTATGATGGGTTCTTGTAGGTTTTCGTATATTTTTTTTGTTCTATATCACACTCGAAAGTGCACCTATGTGGCTCTTCCTACACCGAACCCTGGGTACATTATAATTTTCCATGTACGATCAGCGGATGCCATGGCAGACTTTGCACATAGGGTCGGCTGCCCCCTGTTCCACTTCCCAGTATGACGACCACACTCCCTGACTTTGGATCCATGCAGGTGCTCTCATGGAATGTTAACAGGCTTCTGGACCAGGTAAAGTGTGCAGCGGTCCTGAAATGCACACACTGACACTTCTGCTAGGGGACCACTGCCCGTTTCTGCCACACCAGGGATATGACCAAGTTTTTCACTTTGGCTATGTGCGAGGCTCCTGGGGAGTGACAGTCCTGCTTATTTGCTCCTTCCCTATGACTGCTACTCAGGAGACGAGGCCCCCTCCCCCCCCGGGCCGCTTCCTCAGCCTTACTGGGACGGTGGCAGGACGCATTGTTAACCTTGTTTCTGCCTCTGCGCCCTCCGCACTCTCCTCGGAGACCTCTCTAAAACTGACACCTCCCTGAGATGCTGACTATGATTGGAGACGAATTCAATGCAGTCCCGGCTCCGGATATTACAGGTGCTCCTTCCTTGTCTTGTTGGGCTGGTGCTCGGCTCCTCTTGGACTGGACCCCGCTCTCGGTCTGTGATGTGTGGAGGATATGGAACCCTCGACTGCATCAATACACCCACTCCTCCGCAGCACATCATACCTATTTTTGCTTAGATCTTATATTCATGCCTGCTCTAGGCTGTTAAGAGGTGTCCCAAGTCCAGCTCCTCCCACGTGGTATATCTGACCATGCTCCTCTTCTCCTCCGCCTTGGTTCCTCTAAGAGTGATCCTCGTCCCATGTTGCGACTCAATGCCTGGTATCTCCAAGACTAGTCGTACACACAGGCATTGGACGGAGAACTCCAAGCCTATATTTTAACCAATGAGGGCATGTGCCGTTCGATTGGCACATTATGGGCGGCTAGCAAAGCCATCATTAGAGGGTATGCCAAGGGGCACTTTGGAGAGGAGTGGGCTTACTCCCAGCACATGACTCTGCTAGATACCCGTGCCCTTCAACTAGAAATGCAGTTGGCCTCAGACTCCCAAAGTGATATCGCCTGGCAACTACAGCTAATACATGAGGAGAGATCTGCCTTTGTTGCTTGAAGCTGCAAAGCAACTGTTGCGAGTCTCGACGGCAAGTGTTTACAGATGGGGAGACCAGAACAGCAAATTGTTGTACTGACTAGCCTCCTGCTCCCTGGCGAAAAGGATACCAGAGATTGTGGATACTCAAGGGCGTAGTCACCGCACTCTTCCTGCTATCGCACAAACCTTTGCCGATTACTACCGCTGCCTATATCCGCCAACTCCTACTGGGGAAGCTGAGCGAGACCCTCACTTCTTACAATAAGTCCCCCTTCCACAATTGTCCCACCCCAAAACCCAACCTTTGGGCCAACCTTTAACGGTTAGAAGTGGGAGCAGCCTCTGGGAAGACCAAGGCCCAACAGGTTTTTCACAGAATATTTAGGCTTTCTTGTTTTCAGTTTCTATTTTTGGTAAATTCTGGTGGGGGTTTTTCAGTGTTTTCCAGTGATTTAAATGCTTTAAACAGTGGTTACACATTTTTGCACCATTAAAAACAAAGTGTTTTTCTGGAACATTTTACGTGTATTGCATTCTTTCTGCACTGATTGTGCATTGCATATAGACGGTGTACGTACAGTGTATAGGCAGTCCAAATACATTTTTACAAATCAAATTTATTGTAGTACACAGTACAATACTTCTTTAGTGAGTCTTTGATCATGCGTGCTCGCTCTTTCCTTCCCATGTAAACTTTTATCTGTGAAAAGGCCCTCTAAACATTGGCTCTTGAGACTGGCAATGCCAAAATAGCCAGTACACAATTTGCTAACACTGGCCACTGACAGAGCTTTCCATGCCAATACTGGTGCACCTGAAGATTGTGATTCTCTGGGACAGATTCTGCAACATATGATGCATATACCCTCAGTTACTAAAAAATGAAGCCGTACTTTTCAAAGTCTGGAGAAAATTTCCCTTTACAGAAGAGATCTAGAACTTGTACAAAGTACCACAGTGAGGCATTCATTGACTTCAAATGCCATGGTTGGATGAGGGGACATTTCTATGCTTCATTGGTGGACAAGGGCGTTTTCAGACTAGTTTTTCGATTGTCCACTACAGCAGTCATGTTTTCGTGCAAAAATCTTAGAATGCAGTAGTGTACTTTTTTCACATCATTATCAATATGCGACTGAAGATCCTCACATTTCTTGGCTTTGGCATCACTAAGCAGAAATTCTATCAACGGTTACCACATGGATAATATAGCATTCACGGCCTCTAGGACTGAGAACCACTGGCTAAATCATACAGTTGGAATGACTTGCTTTGATGCCACACAATGTAGGATTACAATGGGGTAACCCTGTGTCCCTCAGAACCTGGGTATCTATAATAAAAGCTACAATGGTTCTGTTGGGAGAGCGCAATTTCTTTGTTAAAAGTATATAAATCATAAGGTATCATACAAATACAATACAGTTGGAGCACAGAAAAACAGACAAGTATTCTTGGTCACTCTGTCTGGCTACCATAAAAATATAAAGGCGGCACGTAAAGCTCACATTGCATCTCAATTAGCCCAGGCGGGCAATGCTCCTAAAGTCCTTTACCGTATCCTTCAGTCCTTCACTAACCCTAGGGCCTGCGAGAATTCAGAGGTCCCCTCGCAAACGCTGTGTAATGACATCGCACAATACTTCTAGCAGAAAATAGAGCTCATCTACGAAAAAATTGTCCCGTCAGGGAGCCAGCCAGCCTTTGGTCACCATGGCATTTGATCAGCCAGAACAGGTAACCTCCCAGTTGCTAGAGAGCTTCCCCCCTGTGACCTTGGCAGATGTAGAAACACTGCTCTGCACTGTAAAATCAGGCTCCCCCTAGATACTATCCCGGCCAAAGTTATCACCTCTCTGGCCTGCCAACTGTCTCCTTCCATCAAGTATCTTCTCAATCTCTCTTTGAGAGAGGGTCATGTTCCCTCAGAATGGAAAGCAGCACAGGTTATGCCTATCCGTAAGAACACCAAGGCTTCTGACCGATTTCTCCAATCTTCGTCCCATTTCGCTTCTTCCCTTCCTGAGCAAACTATTGGAGAAGCATATTAACAAACCTCTTTCCAACCATGTCGATCTTACTGGTAGCTTAGATCCCTCCCAGTCAGGCTTTAGGCCCAAATACAGCACAGAATCAGCCCTGCTAGTGGTCACAGATAACATCAGGATGACCCTAGACAGGGGCCAATCTACGATTCTGGTGCTGTTGGACCTTTCTGCCGCGTTCGACACGGTCTCGCATCAGATATTGCTCAAGAGATCGGACTTAGACTCTGCTTTCCAGTGGATGACGAGCTTTTTATCTTCTTGCTCTCAGACCGTCAATCTTGGCTCGTATCATTCGGCGTCTATTGAACTGACCAAGGGAGTGCCCCAGGGCTCCTGCCTGAGCCCCACTTTGTTTACTATCTATGTTGCTCCCTTGGCCAACCTTCTTAGGACGTGTGGGTTCATCCCCATCTCTTATGCCGACGATACACAGCTGCTTTTTCCTTTTGATAAATTTACTTCATCGGTACAGTCGGCCTTCTCCTCTGGTATGAGAGCTATCTCAAATTGGGTGAGGAGTAACTTCCTCCAGTGTAATGTTGGAAAGACAGATCTTGCTCTTTGGAGATGCCCCCTTATTATGGACTCCTGAATAGTGGCCGGCGGACCTTGGTGCTCCTCCTGCCCCAAAGTCCCTTGTTAAGAATTTAGGCATTCGCCTGGACCAAGCTCTTACTCTGAAAGAGCACGCTGCTCAGACAGCTGGCTCCTGTTTCCATACGCTGGGCTTACTGCGCCGAGTCTTTCCTTTGCTTCCTGATTAAACTCGGAGGACCCTGACTCAGGCACTCATATTAAGCCGTCTGGACTACTGCAATGGCCTTCTGGTTTCTGCTAATGAGTCTTTGCTCAGCAGACTGCAGGTAGTCCAGAACACCGCGGCACGATTGGTCCTCAATGCCCCTTCCAGGACTGCCTCCCGCCCCCTTCTTTGCCAGCTTCACTGGCTCCCTATACGTGAACGGATTAAGTTCAAAGTTTGCTGTACCAATCATAAGGCTCTATTCAACCTTAGCCCCGCTTATCTATCTGAGAAATTGACACCATACCTGCCCTCTAGGTCCCTTCTTCGAGATCCAAGTCTCTTCTAGTGGTTCCCCGAGTTAGGAAAGGCTGGGGGGGGGGGGAGGTTCTCTCCCACCTGGGCCCTCTCTATTGGAATAAGCTCCCTCTGCATTTGAGACAATGCCCCGACCACCTACAATTCAGAAAGCAGCTTAAGACTATTCTTTTCTGTCCCTGATTATGTTGTAGTAGCTCAGCTCTCCCGTTGCCCGTCCGAAGCGCAGAGATACCCCTTCGGGGGTCGATTCAGGCGCTATATAAATAAATAAAATAAATAAATATGCACTTCTCTGAACAACGATTTTACTTCCCGTTAAGTAGGGCAATCATAGTATGCATTTTACAGGGCTGTCGGTGATTAATGCAAACACATGGTGACATATAATACAGTGGAGTGCTCAGTGACTGTGGTGCCGTGATTGTCTTATATACAAGTGTGAGGGTGAATTATGTACAAGTTATCAAAAAGGAATTTGAATGAAAAATGGTCAGAACAACGTTAAACAATGTCTCCGGTAGAAAGCATAAATCCTTATTATTCAGGACCGTGAGACTTGGTATAGCTGAGCCAAATGCTATCGTCTACGTTTCGACCCTGACAACAGCGTTGGTAAGTAAATGTCAAAGTGGGTCTTCTTCAGGACTAAGGAACGTGATGACAACCTGAAAATGAGAGGGATTCAGGTCAATAATGGTGTTCCAACTGGCAGAAATAAGAAATGTAAGGGGGGTAGCAGACCTGTGCTACTCACCCATTATGGGGGTGAATTCCCTTGAATTGGCCTCGTTGAACAAGGCTTATAGTGACCTAAAGACAAGGGAGGTGGATGATTAATTAAACCAACCTGTGGAAGAAAAAATCAAGGAGAGGTGCTTGTTTAGATAGGGGGGGGGGGTCTTAACTGATGGTTTTCAGGAAGACACAAGGAATTGAATCAAAGTTGTTGCAGGAAGAATCAATGATGAATCCTCGCGGTCGTATGAATCTAGAAGTCAAGATACGGACCAGGGGTATGAATCTAACCTTATAGGCAAATGTCGAATAAGCAGGTAAATCAATTAGTTGTGGGCTAAATAAGGCCGAGCTTACCTCGACCATGTATACACGGGCAGACGTAATTCATAACCAGCCAAAGGTGAAGCAAAAACGAATTGGGCTTCCAGATGCTTGCCGGTCATAAATCCAGCAAGTAACAAAGCGTGAATGAGATCAAACGCTCGATTTCCGATGGTAGAGCTACAGGAAGTCAGGAGGTATTCCCGCTTACCTGGCGACACATCTTCATCCAGCGGCAGTCTAAAGTGGGACTGTCTGCCTCCCGGTTATGAAGGCTCCGTGTGTATGACGTGGCACAACTCACGCGAGCCACGTGTACGTCGTGTGGCTGCAGCTCAATGCTGCTAACCGGTGTGTCGTGACCGCGTAAGCGTCACGGTTACGGGGCCCAATGCTCTGAACGGTTAAGCTCTGTGTGCAATTGGGTAGAAAGAATGTAGTGCAAGTCTGCCTCTGGTGCACAGACTGCGAGTGCGTCAGAGATCGCAGTCATTAAAATGAAAGACGTATATAAATACAAATGACCCTGCAAGGATATTTAACAATTAAATGTGAGAGAACAGCCACCACTAAACATAGTGCATACACTGAGGGTATTTTGTCCATATACATTGAGCCAACATCTAGCAACGTAAACATGGTCTGCATATACTGGTGTTATCTGTGTGGATTATGAAAACAGCGATATCTACAATAACGGGCAGCAGTGATCACTACTCAAAAACATTGATTTTTAGAAAAATGTTAATTACAGACATGCAGTGGTCCATGTCCTATGGTGGTAAGTTTCAGGTAGGCCACATGGCCTCTAAGTGGCTAAGACGAGCAATTGCGGTGCAACAGTCTTAGACCAAACATGCTGTAGGTGAGCTACACAAGAGGTGCGACGGAATGTACAATCTCAACTTTCCAACTGCCCCATTTGTCTGAAGGTCTCTTCCAATTCATTCCGCCCATTCTCAACTGTATTCAAAACGTGCATCCATCTACACTCTTTGAGTTTTAACGCCATAGCAAGAGTCCCGCCTCTTGGGTGTGGGCGTATATTTTCTACCACCCACCATTTGAGGCTCTCAGGTTGGTGACACATTTCGTTACAGTGCTCAACCAGAGGAGCCCCGTGCACTCTACACCTCACCCTACTCATGTGTTGGAGTATCCTAGCCTTCCGCAAAATCAGACTCCAGTACTACTTTGCCAACAAAGCATACAACCCAACTTCCGCTGCCACCACCTTCAGGCCACCCTCAACATTCACCCCAGCAGCATACCTAATGAGCCAGAAAATTCTGGCCTTTGAGCAGATTGTTCTCAAAGAAACGATGACTCTTCTTGATCGGAAATACATCCAGTATAATGTTAGCAAAGCAGAGAAGTTGGCCTTACAAACTCTGGGCGCCAGCGAAACCATCGTGATCAAGGCAGCTGACAAGGGTGGAGCAGTGGTAGTACAAAACACACCGGACTACACGGATGAGATACTGCAACAGTTGAAAATTCGGGAGAGCTATGTCCCCACACCAGGGGACCCTACATCAGAAATCGCGAAACTCATTCAGGATCTCACCAGGGAGGGCCTGGCCCAAGGTTTCCGGAGCCAACCTGAACGTGACTTTCTCAATAAAAAGGAGCCAAGAATACCCACGATTTATACGCTACCCAAAGTACACAAGAACCTTTAAAAACCACCGGGAAGACCCATCGTTTCAGGGTGTGTCTCGATCCTGGAACCGCTTAACCAATACCTGGACAGCTTCCTGCAACCCTGGGTGACGGAAACTAAATCTTTTGTAAGACACCATGCATATTATCCAACTACTGGAGGGCCAACCATTTGATATAACCACACAATTCATGGTCACGCTGGACGTATCATCCCTTTATACCAGTATCCCGCAGGGGAGGGCCCTAGAAGTGACCAAGGAAACATTGGAGAAACGCCCCAAGCCGCACTGGATACCCACTGATGTCCTAGTATCCCTGTTGAACATCGCTATGACTAAGAACTTTTTCATCTTCCAGAACCAGTACTTTTACCAGTGCAAAGGCGTCACAATGGGGGCAGGATTCGCACCCAGCCTGGCGAATCTCTTCATGGACTCCTATGAAGACTAACATCTATATAATCGCAATAACCCTTTCATAAATCAAATTGCCGATTGGAAACGTTATATAGCTGATGTGATCATGATTTGGACTCGCACGGAAGCTAACCTCACAGACTTTAAGGATTGGCTCAACAACAGATCCACTGATATTCAATTCACAATGACCTACAGCAACAAAACCATCAACTTTCTGGATCTGACCTTTGGGGTGGAAGAGCGATTACTCTTCACTGATCTATACAGGAAAACCAACCGCGAGAAATACTCTGCTCAAATGACTCGCACCATCCAAGAAGCCTGAGGGACAACCTACCCTATGGGCAATTTCTCAGGCTTAGAAGAAATTGCACCCGGAGGGCTGACTTCTTTAAAGAAACTGAGATCCTCTCCAAACGCCTTAAGGAGAGAGGTTACCCGATGGGTTTACTCAAACGGGCTTGGTACTGCCCCCGTGACTCCCTACTTCAAGTGAAGCCCGAGGCTTCAGGACAAGAAAACATCGTATGTGTCACCACATTTAATCCTAGGAGCAATGAAATCCAGAAGATAGTGAAAAAATATTGGAACTTGGTGTCCAGCGAACTAGGCACAACGGACAAACCTATCTTTGCATTTGAGAGGCAAAAACATCAAGGACTTTGTGGTTAAAGCGTACTTGGAGCCACCCAAACCACCTGACAATAGGAGCCAGCTCAACTTACCTCCCTTGACTGTCCATCACAAGTGTGGCCACTGTAAGGCTTGCTCCCAAACAGTTGAAGGCACCTCATTCACCTACCAGAACAGGACTTACAATCTCCCACTACACACGAACTGCAACAGTATGAATGTCATATACGCAGTCCAATGCCCTTGTGACAAGTTATATGTGGGTCAGACCACGCAGACCGTGAAGGCTAGGATACTCCAACATATGAGTAGGGTGAGCTGTAGAGTGAATGGGGCTCCTCTGGTTGAGCACTGTAACTAAATGTGTCACCAACCTGAGAGCCTCAAATGGTGGGTAGTAGAAAAAATACGACCACACCCAAGAGGCGGGTCTCTTGCTATGGCGTTAAACCTCAGAGTGTAGATGGATACACGTTTTGAATACAGTTGAGAATGGGCTGAATGAATTGGAGGAGACCTTCAGACAAATGGGGCAGTTGGAATGTTGAGCTTGTACATTCCGTCGCGCCTCTTGTTTAGCTCACCTACAGCATGTTTGGTCTAAGACTGTTGCACTGCAATTTCGCCGTCTTAGCCTCTTAGAGACCATGTGGCCTACCTGAAACTTACCACCATAGGACATTGACCACTGCATAATGTGTGTCTCTAAATAACATTTTTCTAAAAATCAAATGTTTTTGAATAGTGATCACTGCTGCCTGTTATTGTAGATATCGCAGTTTTCATAATCCACACAGATAGCACCAGTATTTTCAGACCATGTTTACATTGCTAGATGTTGGCTCAATGTATATGGACAAAATATCCTCAGTGTATGCACTATGTTTAGTGGTGGCTGTTCTCTCACATTTAATTGTTAAATATCCTTGCAGGGTCATTTGTATTTATATATGTCTTTCAAGGTGCCGTTTTTCATTTTAATGACTGCGATCTCTGACGCACTCGCAGTCTGTGCACCAGAGGCAGAATTACACCACATTCTTTCTACCCAATTGCACACAGAGCTTAACCGTTCAGAGCATTGGGCCCGTGACGCTTACGCGGTCACGACACACCGGTTAGCAACATTAAGCAGCAGCCACACGACGAACACGCGGCTCGCGTGCGTTGTGCCACGTCATATACACACACGGAGCCTTCATAACCGGGAGGCAGACAGTCTCAATTTAGACTGCCGCTGGATGAAGACGTGTCGCCAGGTAAGCGGGAATACCTCCTGACTTCCCGTATCTCTACCATCGGCAATCGAGCGTTTGATCACATTCACGCTTTGTTACTTGCAGGATTTATGACCGGCAAGTGTCTGGGGAGCCTAATTTGTTTTTGCTTCACCTTTGGCTGATTATTAATTATGTCTGCCCGTGTATACATGTTCGAGGTAAGCTGGGCCTTATTTGGCCCACAACTAATTGATTTACCCGCTTCTTCGACATTTGCATATAAGGTTAGATTCATACCCCTGGTCCATATCTTGACTTCTAGATTCATACGACCGTGAGGATTCATCATTGAGTCTTCCTGCAACAATTTTGATTCAATTCCTTGTGTCTTCCTGAAAACCATCAGGTAAGACGCCCTCCCCCCCCCCCTTTCTAAACAAGCACCTCCTTGATTTTTTTTCCTTCCACAGGTTGGTTTAATTAATCATCCACCTCCCTTGTCTTTAGGTCACTACAAGCCTTGTTCAACGAGGCCGATTCAAGGGAATTCACCCCCATGATGGGTGAGTAGCACGGGTCCGCTACCCCACTTACATTTCTTATTTATGCCAGTTGGAACACAATTATTGACCCGAATCCCTCATTTTCAGGCTGTCATCGCATTCCTTAGTCCTGAAGAAGACCCGCTTTGACATTTACTTAACGCTGTTGTCCGGGTCGAAACGTCGACGATAGCATTTGGCTCAGCTATACCAAGTCTCATGGTCCTGAATAATAAGCATTTATGCTTTCTACCGGAGACATTGTTTAACGTTGTTCTGACCATTTTTCATTCAAATTCCTTTTTGATAACTTGTACATAATTCACCCTCACACTTGTATATAAGACAATCAAGGCACCACAGTCACTGAGCACTCCACTGTATTGTCACCATGTGTTTGCATTAATCACTGACAGCCTTGTAAAATGCATACTATCATTGCCCTACTTAACAAGAAGTAAAATCGTTGTTCAGAGAAGTGCATACTTGTTTGATGTCACACAAAGCACAAAATTGGAAATATTTGTGTTTTCGTTCCCGCACATAACAAAGCAGTTCACCAGAATGGACTACAAAGTGTGTAGCATTCTTCATTAACTCTGAAGATTGTAAAGATGCTTTCAGCATATAATCTGGCAAGTATCTTACAGGGAAGCACTTCAGCTTCGATTTTAACAGGTCATCACACAACTTTTACATATACGTAGCTGAATCACTGCAATTGCAAACAATATCACTGCAATCTTTGAACTTGGTAAAAACTTTTTGCTGCAGCATTCCAAGTGACACTGTGTTCCATGTTTGCCAAAAGTCTGGTGTCATGTTTTCACCACTATCCCAGATGCTTGTGACCGCACTCTTTTCATATATACTTGTCACTAAACCTTGCATTGGATGTTTAAAGCCTGGGGTGTTTGGCAAATCACTTCCTATCAATACTGACTCGCTAGAAAAGGGGGATGATGTATCGGAGGGTTTCACCCATTCTCTGTCTGTGGGTAAATGTGATGGTACATATTGGGAAAGCTTCTTATGAAACCAACCATTTTACCTATCCGTGAAAGAATCAAACGTAGCCAAAATATCAAACATGGTTTTGATATTTCCTGATTCTCTACAGTTTAAAAAAATTATTAAATAAGACCTTAGAAGCATCTTCTAAACCCTGCATCTTTAGACCAAAGACCACAGAACTGAAAACAGCGAAAGGAAGGCGAAACAATATTTTAGTGACATCCCTAAACAATAAAACCCAGGCAGAATAATTTTAGCCCAGTCTTTCTTGCTGCTACCTTCTATAACAAAGTTACATTGTATTTCAGGAAGAAATTAAAATGACTGTTTCACTCCTTTTCCTTTCTTTGAATGGCATTTAGTTTGTGCAGGTGTTTATCAGTGTTTATATCTTTACACTGGTGGCGGCTATTTCCCTTTCAGTGGGGTTTCATCAGGTATTATAGGTTTAAACCTAAAACAGGATAGACTAAGAATATTATTCCATATTCAGAGACACCTTAACACCCCGGTTTCTCACTCTGTGAAGAGGTGACGAAGACTGGTGCCTTCCCACCTGAGATGGATATGGCCAAAATTGTGGTCATCCCTAAGACGCAGCCCCAGT
Organism: Calotriton arnoldi; assembly: GCA_963921515.1. Lineage (NCBI taxonomy): Eukaryota > Metazoa > Chordata > Amphibia > Caudata > Salamandridae > Calotriton > Calotriton arnoldi. The sequence continues at coordinate 165,148 of CAWUFW010017022.1, read as the reverse complement.
TGACCTCCTGCTTCAACTACCGCCCGATCTCACTTGTCAACAGTGAGGTCATGATCTCTGCCATGATACTAGCCACCTGACTCAAACAGGTACTCTGCAATCTCGTACATCCTGACCAATGCAGCTTTATCCCAAACAGGAGCACGTGGCATTGCCTCCTGCGTTAACATGTCGTCCTAGCTCACTGTCACCTGCTTCCATCGGGTCTAGCCTTTTTCCTTGTAGACTTTGTAAAGGGATTTGACATGGTAGACTGTTTTTACTTGGAGCGTGTGTTGAGGGTGGGATTTAGACCCCACTTTCGGGGATTTGTCTGCATGCTCTACTCCAACCCCACTGCACTAGTTCAGATCAATGGGGTGCTCTCTGATGCCTTCCCCATTAGACGAGGGACTCTGCAGGGCTGTTCCCTATCCCTCGCCTTGGCGATTGAACCACTCGCTCGCCTCCTATGCTGTGATGCTCAGATGCAGGGATGGCAATGGGACGAAGCCTGCGAGGACCGAATCTCGCACTACGCGGATGACGTCCTGTTCTTCCTAATGGACCCGCCAACAACTGGTCTGCTACCTTCAGATCCTTTGGCTCTTCGGTGAGGCTTCAGGCCTATGCGTCAACCTGGCCAAGTCAGTCTTGGGGCCTCTGTCCTGGTCTCAGGACTGCATGGCAGAAAGACATCCCCGTGCTCCGTCTCAGCTTCTGCTACCTCTGTATATGGGTAGCGATCCATCCTGAAATCACCTGGTCACTGCATCTTGGACTCTTGATGCAGAAGGCCAAATGCGACCTAAATAGATGGCAGTCCCTCCCATTGAACGTGATTAGAAGGATTGCCCTATACAAAATGATACTGTCAAGATTCCTATACGTCTTTCAAAATCTTCCAATATTCTTGCCACGTCGCTCATTCCGCGACCTAGATAGGCTGGCGTCATCGTTCCTCTGGTATAACTCTAGACCTCGCTTAGCCCTTATCCACTGCCAACGCGCTCCTTTATGATGGATTAGGAATGACTAACCTTTACCTCTACTCTCATGCATCCCAACTCCTGGTGATCAATGACTGGTTTGCCGCAGACTGGTCAGACCCTGCTTACCAGCTGGAGCTAACGTCACTGGGGTTTCCTCTGGTCATGGCTGTGCTGTGTGGATGCCCACCACCATTCGTGTGATGACCCAGGTGGTTTTTCTTGCCTGGAGGGCCGCCCTCTGACATACTCGATGGAACCTAAACTCACATGTCGGACCACCTCGTGGCATGGCACAAGGTTACGAGAGGTGGCCGCACTTGAGGGTTTTGGGGAAATAGGGCCTCATTGGTATAACAAATATAGGCAACATTTGGTCCGGGACTCGCGTACGCTCCTTCAAGAAATCTATGCACTCACTACTTCACAATTCTACAAATATCTTCAACTGAGACGCGCACTTCGTGCCCATGTACCCAATCTTGTGCTTCCTTCACGGAGTTCAACGCTTTAGAGACCAAACTCCTCATGGGCACCTTGGGTAAAGGAGGTATATCGCAGATTTACCATAATTTCATCATTAACGCCCCTGTTATGCTGGAACACCTTAGGACACGCTGGGAGGGATGTTTGGGTCCCCTTGAGGATGATTGGCGAGATGCTATGATGGTCCCTCAAATCATTATCTCCTCCAGGTTGATCCTGATTCAGACTTGTACTATTACTGTGCCTATCTCACCCCGGCCAGACTACATCGGGCAGGCTTCCTCCCTAACTCCGCTTGCCCCCACTGCTCTGATGCCCCTGCTGACTTCTACCACATTATGTGGTCGTGTGGCGTGATTCAAAGAAATTGGACAAACGTGACAAAGAGACCTCGCGGATGGGCTTGGCTGGGAGCTACAACTCTCCCCTCTGATGATTCTGCTGAATGTCCTGGTGGCTTGTGTGGGGGGGGAATCGGTCTAGGGCAGACAAGGCATTCCTGGGCACGGCCATCATGGTGGCTAAGCGTGACATAGCAACCCGATGGAAAAGCCCTGCGCCTCTGGCGATATCAGTGGTGGAAATTAGTCGACTGATGTGCACAGCAGAAGAGAACTGTATATGAAGCAAGAGGTTGCCCTTCAAAACACGAACATTTATGGGGGAAATGGATGGTCAACTGGGATGATCCATTGACCACAGTGTTTTATGCTTCGATATTTGTCTCTTCTTGATCATTCGCCTTCTACTGATGTGTGATGCTGCACGTTTACACTGTGATCTATCTGAGATGTACCCTTCTGTGCCATCCGAGTGATTTATATTGTCTGATCAACTCAAGAATTGGTTATAAAAAAAGTAATATTTTAAATATAGAACAGCGTTGTAAGGAAATGTAAACATCTATTCTAAATTGTTCTTTTCTTTTGTAGTGCGTTGACATTAAGGAGTAGGTTTAACAAGACCGTTTTAAAGTAAAATAAAGTGTAATGTGGGAACAGGGTAGTGACCTTATTTCTGACATGGTCCTCTGTTTACAATGTTTATTTCCACACACTGGAGATAATTCATTTATAAATGCTTACATCAAGAATGTGGTTGCAAGGGTGAGTGTCAGGTGTGCTGAGTAATGCCCTAAAAGCAGCACTGCCATAGTGAAAGCCTTTTTTTTTTTTAACGGCATCCATTTAACTTTTTATTTGTTTAGGGAAGCCTAAAAGCCTGCAAATTAGTTCAACTCTATGAATTGAGGGAAATAATTCACCTTCACATGAAAGAAAGCACACATTGGATCTCGTCTTTTCCAATGACCCCCAGATTATAGTATCCAAAGTAATCCCAGTTCCCTGGTCAGACCACTACCTTATCCTCTTCAGGCTACCCAAACCTACCCATCAGACCAAGGTTAGGGAGGGCCCAGACCATCACTACAAGAAGCTGGTCCAAACTCATCCCCGAAACCTGGACAACAGTCTGGAAGGACACAACCCCCAATTTTGTAGGATATCTAGAAGAGTATTATCAGTAATGGGAAAATTGGATCACCCAGTCGTTGGATGCATGTATCCCCAAGAAAACCACCAACATCAAAACACTCTCTAAGAAAGCTCCGTGGTACAATGATCATCTCGTATTACTAAAAACAATGTAAAAAATTGGAAAGGCTCTGGAGAAAGGAATATGACCACAGCCTCAAAAATCAATATAAAACCGCAATTCGGCCCTATCGCAATGAAATGAAGATCGCACAAGCTAAATTCTATGAGGAAAAAATCACTTGGGCCTCAAACTCCCCGAAGGAATTATTTAGAGTGGTCAAAACCTTGACCACCACTCACGAAAGTAATACCCTTCCCCAAGCCACAAAAGAAAGATACAATGACCTAGCATCCTTCTTTCACAAAAAAGTGACAGATATTTATGATCAATTTCAGAGCAATACAGAATTTGTTAAGGGGAAGGAAACTAAGGCTAGAGAATAATCCTCATCTCCACTTCTAGCACAATTCCCTAGACTGGAGGAAGAGACTATGCTGATAAAAGTAACCAAATCTGGATCCCCCTTAGACCCAGCACCTCCACATCTATCTAAAGCGACAGACTTCATTCTGCCGTCATTAATGGGATTACTTAACCACTCCCTAGACGCAGCTCTGGTTCCAAAACATTGGAAGCACGCAGTAATCGGACTCTTACACACACAAAAAAAAAGCTCATCTTGACCCAGCAATACTCCGTAATCTGCATCCTATTTCTTTACTTCCGTTCGTCTGGAAACTTCTGGAGAAACATTTTAATCAGACAGCCAATTTTTGGAAGCTAATAACATCCTCCACCCCACCCAGATGGGCTTTTGTGCGCAACATAGCACAGAAGCAGCACTACTGGTGGTCACAGAGGAGCTCAAAGCTCTATTAGATAATGGAGGTTCTTCCGCCATTTTTTTTGCTTCATCTAAGCTCAGCATTTGACACCGTTGATCATGCTATTTTAAAAGACCGACTAAGGGAAGTAGGAATCCAGGATAAAGCAATGGATTGGCTCACCTCTTTCCTGGAGAACAGATCTTATCAAGTAATGAAGCAAGATTGTTTCTCAGATCGCCTGCCAATCATCTGTGGCGTATCACAGGGATCGTCACTTAGCTCAACACTATTTAACATTTACGTGCAACAGCTTGCCAACATAGTGCAGGAGTTCGACATATCGGCTGTCTCCTACGCAGATGACACCCAGTTGGTTGTGTTTCTGACTAACTGTCCCAATTCAGGGAACCAACAGTTGGTCCCCTGTCTGGAGAAGGTAGCCAACTGGACGTGGAACAGTCACCTGAGGCTAAACGGAGACAAGACTAAACTCATGATACTTTGGAAACCTTGCCATACCCAGACCCCGGATTAACTGGCCAAACGACATGGGCAACCCTCCCGATCCCAAATCCTCTATTAAAAAAACCTGGGAATTTGGCTGGATAGTACGCTCACAATGGACTATCAAACAAATTGTCGGGAATCTGCTTTTATTACTCAGAATGATTAGGAAGATTATCGGACAGATCACTTAAAGACCATCATTCAGTCCCTGATAGTCGCTCGCCTGATCTATGGCAACTCTCTTTATGTAGGCTCACTGAAATATGTAACAGACACCAGGTGGTGCAAAAATGCGGCAGGCAGGCTCCTACTAAAAGTCCCTAGCTACGCCTTAGTGAAAGAATCTTTTAAACAGCTCCATTGGCTGCCGATCAAAGCGAGAATCCAGTTCAAATCCCTCTGTATTGCTCACAGGGCCATAAATAAATAAAAAAGGTCCAGTAAAGCTCTGGCGTCTGATATCTACGTCGTACACCCCTACTAGGCACCTAAGATCCTCTCAACTGCAGCTCCTTAGGACAACTAGAGTCAAAAGGACAAGATGGGGAGGCAGATCATTTGCCCATTTGGTACCGAAGCTGTGGAATGTCCCACCACTCGACCTTAGATCACTGCCTAATAATCTCCTTCAGGAAAAATCTCAAGACGTGGCTGTTTCAACCCCCCACCCTTTAACTTGCGTGTGGTCGCAGCCCTCAGTTCAGCACTCACCAGCGCGGGGAAGCCCTCTGGCAGCCATTCGCTTTACAAAACTCAAACAAACATTTGAATACTGTAAAATACGAGCTTTGAAACCACTGGCAAACTTTGATTATGAAGGCTTGTCGCATGCAATTTAAGAATACTTATCTCTGCTGAAAACAAACTGTGAAGGCTTTCCCATAAAGGCCTCAGTCTGTGCACGAATGAATGTACAAATACACTCAATTAGTATTTCGCCACAACATTCCTCTGAAAAAATAAACGCAGTGACTCGTGCGATTCGATATATATTTATAGGACAGCTGCAACACTAGCGCATTACAGCCTTGATCAAGTAGTCCATGGCATCAGGTCTTTGGGAGCAATGATGTGGTAAACTATATATATTTTGTACTCCATGGCAGGGGTTTGGATAGTGTTTCCATAGGAAATGCCTTTTTCGTGTTAACAACTTCAGTGCCGTTTGACAAATCTTCGCAAAACTTTAAACCCTGCTACGGTTTGTCTAATTTGCACATGGAAAGTTTTGGGTTGATCTGTCCAGCGAGGGCTGAGAAATTGGGGGGGGGAGGTCCTAAAACATGTTTTCCCTATTTATTTTTCCATAGGAACTTTAAATACAGTTAGAGCTCAAGCAGCTGAATGGAATTATACCACATTTGGCAGAAAGCTAGATCTTGGTCAAGAAAGGGTACTTTTTTGGATTTGGTATAAATCCATTCAATAGTCTGAATTCATGCACAAAAACCTTGTAAATATCATGCCGCAGAGGATCTGAGGGGCTGATAGATTTCATAGTGAGATCTGCTTGGCTGCCACCACATCAACCAGGACATACCCATCAGATAGAACAAATCTAATGTAAAAAAAATCGCAAGTCACTATGGGGCGCTCCTTGCCTGTCATTTATCCTTTTTTACATTTTGTTCATATGTATTATGAGTACCCTGGTGCACTCATAACGGAGTATCTGTTGGAGGCTGTAGGGATGCCTCAAAGCCCCATAGGCCCCTGTTGCCATCCAGGCACCCACAAAAGCCCAAACTGTTGGGGCCATAGGGGAAACTCCAATGCCTCTGCAGCCCCACCGACTTCCCAGCTAGCACCCATTGTGGTGCTGGTGAGAGCTGGCTCTTGTACTTTGTTCCCACCCAGGCAGGAGCAGCATTTTTCTCTGCTTCAACACCCCTAGCCCCTCCCCTACTCCCTCCACCCTCTCCTCCCCCCTTCTCCTGGGCAGAAGTTAAGTTATCTTTCCTTCCTGGGAGAGTGTGGGCAGGGAACAGCAGTGTCCTGGATAGGGTCTCCAGGATACAGCTCACATCAAGCCTTGGGTCCAGGAACCAGGGCATGTGGCCCTGCCTCCCCGAAATGTAATTTTCGGGCCTTTAAGAGGCTAGGGAGGAGAGGGCCCCCAGGGGATGGAGATCCTGGGGCTAAAAAAGGGCTCGCAGAGAGAAGGGGGGGCACTTTCTTTTTTTTTTTTGTCTTGCTTCGTTATGCAAATAACTACCTAGCCTTCTTTTGAGTGATTATTCCTCTTCATCTGTTCCTTTTTACCTCATTTCAAAGTATATAGTCTGTAAGACCTGGCAGCTGATACTGTCCAAGTCCTTCCCAACTGCTGCCCAAGCTCTGAAGTAAGCACAGCACCCCGGCCACTGCGCTTTGTTATATATTTATGTACGGATCCCTTTTTGTTGCCACTTAATGTGATTCTGATGTATCGCTTGCACTTGATATGGCTCCCGAGAGAGAGAGAGCGAGAGGAATTTTCAGAGCCTCTTCTCTAGAACTCCTGAAGCCATTCTTATAACAAGTTTCAGCCACCTACACATCCGATTAGGAATAACTTTGGGACAGATGAAAGGAATAAGGTCTGCTGCAGAAGGAAAAAAATCTCTACAGTCCAAGCTATGAGCTCCCACGCTCTGCCCACCCCTCCCCACAACCAGGTGTTGTAACCGATTCTCACTGTCAAGTGTGTTCATGCAAAGGTGCGTGAGGCTTTGAGAAGTGGTGTGCCGTTTTTAAAGTAATAAATTATTTTCTGTGGTCCCCAGTTGTTGCATAAGATGAGAAAAATAGAACGCTGAGTCAGGTGAGGGCTTACTTCTGAAAAGCAGTGTTCACATTTTATCTCTTTGTAGAACCCTTTTTGAAGGTGAGCATTGCAAGACACATTTTAGATGTATGAGATTGTCCGGGTGAAGCAGAGCTTCAGAAAATGGGTCCCATCTGGGGAAGGAACTGTAATCTGATCAAATCCACAGCCTCTCTTCAACCTACTCTTTATTTGTGCTCAGTATTTTTCAGTTTTAACAGTCTATTGTGATCATCTATGATCAGGCCACTAGGACTCTTGTTCTTTTGATGCCTTCTTGATGGGGCAAGTCTAGATGGGTCTTAACGTGTGTGGTAACCAAGCAGTTCGATGAAGGTGCTTTTGGATGTTGCTTTTTGGGGACAGTGTTTTGCTAGGTAAGCAATAAAGTATATGTAAGAAGAATAGATGTGGCCTCAATCTATTTTTCAAATTCTAAAAGCAATGTTGACCACCTGAAACGTAAAGGTCAAGATTTGGGAAGGGGGGGGGGAAAAACTTTACTATAAAGGATGCATCCTCGGGAAGTAATTAATTGCATCTTGTATTACGAACAGAAGACTGTTGGTGGAACAAGTGTCTCGCTGGTAGCTTCATGTCTAGAGTCTTCAACAAGTGGCTCCAGAGCTACTGGTAGCTCCCCATTACATTATTCTGAGGCACATTGAACGCAGCACTGCTCATCTCCAGACCATTCGAGTGTTAGCTAGCCCACGCAAATGCAGGGTCCCATGTTAACTCGCACTGTGAAATCTTTTGAAGCCAGCAATATGACCATGGGTCGTCCATGAGTAGTCCGGGAGGAAAGTAAGGCCTGAATAGAGATTGGAAACCGGGAACCGCCTTATTGATGTCCTGTGGCAGGGTGTTTATATTTATATTGTGCATACGTTTTTTTGTATGTAGGTTCAAGGTACATATTTATCTTTTTGTGTGTCAGCTGTCTCTCCCTGCTAGTGTCCCTTCCTGGAAGCAATCCTCGATGGTGGTGCTTACAAGAAGTGTATGTTGCCCCCATCAATAACTGTTTTATCTCTGACGTAGTTGTGTCCTTTCCTGCTATAATGGCTACTCTGGTGTAATAGAAATTCTTGAAATACCGTGGTAATCTTTGATATACTTGTGGTGTAATGGCAGCCATCCATGGCACGTTAACATTCTTGGGCTGATAGTGGCATTCCTAGCACAGTGGTGACCACTCTGTATAGTAAAGATAAAGAAATGCATTCTGTGGGCATCTTTGGCATTATGGAGTCCAGCCCTGGCATACATTTGGCTCTGACATAATGGTGGGCATTCATATCAGATTGTAGGTATCCCTGGCATTGATGGGCATGCCTGACATATGATTTATTTGTCCATGTAAGTACTTGATGGAAATGATGAGCTGATGTTAGAGGACCCATGCATTTACTAAAAAATGTAAACTTGTATGTTCAGGGAATTAATGTTTTTTTTCCTCCTAGAAAGATGTTTTTCTTTGCGACTGTGTACCCAAAATAGAAACTGTATTTGATAGCAAACCGGTGCATGTTCATAAACTCATGTTTGAAGGCACAATGACTGCATTTTCAAAACAAATTTAAAGATGATTTAACTGACTGATAATTTAAACTAAGCTGAAGGGGGATCTATTGCTGTCATTCTTTTTGTGCAAGAGGACACTGTGGCTGTTTCATTAGTCGTGTGGAGGCACTTCATATTAATAGTGTTGATATTACTGCGGTTAACCCTGCCTGATACATGGAGCAGTCACCATTGCAATCTTATGGAATGTGGACACTGATGTAAAAATGATTACGATTTGTAAGTAGCTCAGGATGCATTTGTTTGATCAGAAGCAGTTTGTTCATAGAGAAGGTTGGGGACCCCGGCAATCAATTGTCCAATATAATATTAGTGTGTGTTCTCTATTTTATTAAATGTGTTACATTGTGTTGTAGGGGGCAGTCCTCCACAGCCAGTTGTTCCTAGTCATAAAGATAAAAGTGGCGCACCACCAGTACGAAGTATTTATGATGATATAACCAGTCCAGGACTTGGAGCAACACCTTTGAGTTCGCGGAAGCAGGTAATGTGTTTACTTCTTTTAGTGACTGATACAATTACATAATAAGCTATGGAGCTAGCTATTATAAAGTGACTTTTTCCATATTTAAGCAGCCCTAGGTTGGTGGCACTTTCAGAACATTGTCAGAAATTAACTTTTATTTAACGTAACCGCTCCTATTGCCTCTTGCCATCTCCGATATGTCTTGCATGGTTTCTTCCTCCGCATTTATCGCATTGCACCCTCGATCTTACTGCTTCCAAGAAGCTTAACATTTTAGTCGCCACACGCATACCAAAGTAGGCAAAGATATTTTCTTCGTTTCAGACCCTACTCGCTTGTAGTGCCGCACCTGAGACCTAATCCGTTTTTGTTTTAACGGTCTTAATTTGTGCACACTCATTCTATTTGCCTTCAGTGGCCAGATCCTTCAGCTATATCCTCCAATGTATATTCACAGAGTAGTCCAAAGACGTGTGAGTCTGTATATATGTGTGTGTGTGTGTGTATATATATATATATATATATATATATATATATATATATATATATATATATATATATATATATTATAGTCTAACGTGTTATGTACAGACCTTTATGTGAAGGTCTGCCATAAAATACATATTTAGCTGAATTGCAGACTACTGTTGCAATGATTAAAAAAAAAAAAAAAAAAAAAAAAACACACACACACACAGGAGGTGTGGGCAAGTCCCCTAAATTCATTGCTTTGAAGTGTCATTTACACTTTGGAACAGCCCACAGCTAGCGTACATAATACAGAGGTCTGGCCAACCTTTAAGCTGGTTGCAAGTGGCATTCACACGTTTTAGATTAGCCCACAAGACAGTAATTCTATGTTTTGGGTGATGGATACTGTGAGTGACAACAGTTTACTGGTGTTGACACCATGGCTGCATCAGCAAGGGGCATTACATAGGCAAATGAGCACACCCACTTTGCATACTGCACACTGGGCCTCCATGGAGCTGGTGTAGGGAGACTAGTGACACTTAGGAGCCCCCTGACCTCCCACCCCTGGACATGGGCTTCCATGGAGACTTGCGACACTTGGTTCTCTTAATAGTGAGTAGCATTGACGCCTTACTTGGGATCTGGACATCATTGCTGTCCAATTGATGCACCCTTAGTTGTGCTTTGTACCACTCGTGATGGAATTTTTGTGCGTAAACAGATGCGCAGATTATTACCTGCTTCATGTGACCCCACACAGACAGCCGTTTGTGTCTATCCAATGTGTGTGCCTCTCCAGAAGTTACGAAAGAAACAATTGATGGACGGAATGCTGGACAATGCAAACATTCACCCCCAGTCACAAGGATCTGAGTTAAATCCATTCTTTTGCTCACCACACCACCCCACCCCAGTTTGGACCCAGCCATATGCTTGTTTCCGGTCCAGGGAAGACATGGCTTGGCAGTTCGGTCTGGACTGTTCCCATGAGGCACAGGGTCAAGACAGATTTGCATATAGCTGTGTCTAAACTGGGGTGGCGAAGTGAGCTAAAGAACGATGACGGATTCAACCCAGATCTGTGACTGGGGGTGAGTGTCTGAAAAGTTTCAGCGCTCCGTCCATCTCCTTTTGTTTACTTTCTTCAGAAGTTACAGCAGTGCTGCTCCCATCACTCATTTTCAGTGTGCTCCTCTTCAAAAAGAGCTGCCTCTGCAGAGTTGAGCAGGTGGATTTATGCATCTCGCTCACCTTTTAGGCCCATGTGCCAATCCTCCAAGGATTGTTTTGTCGTAATCCTAAGACTTAATTACCCGTTTTTCATATGCGTTGATTAATACTTCAAATCGCCTGCTTTTCATCCCGCTGCCTCATAATGCACACAGTAGAGCACAGCATTGCTAGTGTTGTCATTTGTGCTCCCCACAAGTTTCAGTGTAACTGCAACAAATGGACGGAAAGCTGAATGATTCAAACATTCTCCCCAGTCAAGAGATCTGGGTTAAATCCATCGTTCTTTTGCCCACTACGCCACCCCAGTTTGGACCCAGCCATATGCAAATCAGACTTGACCCTGTGCCTCATGGGAACAGTCCAGACCGAACTGCCAAGCCAGGTCCTCCCTGGACCGGAAACCAGCATCCTGGGACCGGTTTCGGGGTATGCCAGCCTTCATCAGCCTGGCTAGCTTGAATCCAGTGGCACAGTGAGCAAGGGACCCACGTCTGAGCATACCCGTCCCACTTAGGGCGAAAAGTGTAACTGCAACAAATGATGTGCGGAATGCTTTCAGAGCAAGTGACCAAAGTTTGATGTAATTTGCCCTGCATTCCCCAACAAGTATTGGGCTTAAAGTTAATTCCAGTGCAATAAAAACATTTTTAAGAAGCAGATGTGTATTGAACACAACCTGGAGCTGGAGATGGGTCAGCTGAGCAAGGAAGGCTTCCCTGCAGCAGTTCTTTCTAAAGCTGTTGATTTTGTAGAGAAACTGAGATGGGTCCCAGACATGTTGATGCATCTTGAAGAACAGCAGTGCTAAAGTAAATCTCTTGACCTATGATTGACTCTGTCTCAGCCAAGCAATGCCAGCCTTTTTGCAGCACCAGCCAGTGGCAGGTTGCTGCTAGGCTTCCTTAAGTCGCTGCCTCGGAAAAGCAGACACTCCATTTCAGATCAAAGCTGACCATGTTCCAGAACATTTCACCTTTCCAGCTCGGGTCAGCACTTCATTTGACATTCAACAAATCCTTGTCAGCCGGCAGATGTTAGAATTCAAAACCTCAGAGTACAGTGGTGGCTGTTGGAGTAGAATACAAAAATGTCCCTTTCCTGAAGCCTCCAAAGCCATATGGCCCTTATCCTATCCGTAGCTGGCTCTACACTGTTCCCTTTCACCTCGTTTGTAGCCCATTCTTTTTTTACCACTATCTACATTTCTTTCTTGTTTGGCCATGGCTCCATGCATGTTTCCCTTAGCTCCTTTACCCTCTTTTTGTCACTACCCACTTTAGATGCCAGATTACCAACTGTGAGTGTCACACCCCACCCTTTGGTGTCTGCTTCTGTGCACCTCTCAAAACTCGATTTTTGCTCCTCCTTTCTGTTTGTGCCCCACCTCCAACTTCTGCTCTTGCTCTTTTTGCTGGTGTCTTACTGTCTAAAGTTTGGTTTTGTCCCCTGAACATTTTTCAACCCTTCATGTTTGCTCATTCTTTGTTTGCATGCCTCTCACTGCCCGATTTCTGTTATTGCTCTTTCTACTACTCTCTCACTCTGATGTGAGTGCAACAGCAAGCAGGTAAACATGTCCGCTCTTACTATGTCCATGTATCTCACTGCATCTCCTTGTGGTGTTTCTACAGCACACCTTGTTCCTATTGTCTTTACAACTACCTCATCCTCCTGAGTTTCCTGGCAGTATGTGCTTCATGCTCCTCTCGGTTATCGTGCCTTGCAGTCTTGCGTTTTCCCCTGTTCTGTCTGTCTCACCCCCTGATGCCTCCTCCTAAAATTAATGCTGAGTGTATTCCCCTGCTCTCTGTGCATGATCTTTGTCTTCCCATCTGTACCTAACCATTTGATGTCCTCACCTTCTTTGTGTGTGCTTGTCTTCTGCTTCGAACCCGCTGCTCTTTATGCTTGTTTCACCATTTGATGTCTGCTCTAAATATCTGTCTCACCACAGTGTTTACTTCTGTCAGCGTAGTTTACATGCCCTGGTGTCTAGTGTTCCTGTTGTCTTTCTGCTCTGAGTTTCTCTCCTTGTTGTAGGTCTGATCTTTGCTTCTAATTTGTCAATGTTTCTGCACTCTTTGCAAGCATCTGACTCCTGGTGTCTGATTTCTGGATGCTTTATCTGCTCTGGTCTTTTCTTCTGGTGTCTTACTCTTTGTATGCTCTTCTATTCTCAAACTCTTTCACTCATCTAGTCACACACCCAGCGCATTATTAACCCAGTCATCCATGAACATAACTAAAACCTCAAACTTGCCAAATGATGAGTAAGTACTCTCACTCATATATAGCCTTACCTATATGCTTCGCCTATTTGTTAAATATTTTATTTAAGGTATTTGATAAAAAGTTGGTATTACGTTCCAAAGTGCTAAACTGCCACATTATAGAGTATCTGTGAACAGAATCTTGTGGTGACAGGTTCACGGAAATCAGGAGATTGCAGGAGGCAAAAGAACATGCCAATTAAGAGTATGCTGTAAAGCACTGTGCCTTTGATTTTTACCTAGTTTATATTACACGTTTGTACCTTGCTATAGAAGAAGTAGTGATTAGCCTAGAATCCCTAAATAAGTCTGGTCAGCTGTCCGGTATATGGACCACTACCTAAATGTTTGAAGCCCTTAATCCCACTAAGCAAAAATCCATTGTATTGAGACCATTAACTACACCAGAGCTTCATGTACGGGAGCAAGGAGTTGATAGGATCCTGCTATGCTGTAGTGCATTGGATTATTATTTGGGGTGGGCTTCCCACCTCATGAAATAGTAAACTCTTGTCAGAGTGAACCCTTAAAGTCATTAAATTAGCCTGAGCTCAACTCTCTGGTAGCTAAGGCACAGAACTGAAACACTTAACTTGGAACAATGTGTAAAGTATTTTGCAGAACAGCAATAAGTCAAAACATCAAGCCATACAAAAATTCCAAACCGAATTAGAAAAATAAACAGTTAAAAACAAAATCACACTAAAACAACAAAATCGAATAAGGAGAATCGGCGATATTATTTTTTAAACATTTAAGTAAAAATAGTGCCGAAACACAGAGCCAGTAGTAGTCAATGGTTGCTGTAGACTGGAACGAGGCGTAATTCGAGGCAGACTGCGAGGGAGTCTTGGTTGGATATACCAGGTGGATTGATCCGGGTGAAAGTCGAGGAAGTCAAAAAGTTCAAAAAACTTTCAAAGTCCAAATCTAAAGAGTGGCTTCACTTTTTTTGAAGCCTGAGGGGCTAATCTGAATTTGTAGCCACCACCATACAACTGCCAGTCAGATGCCTGCTGCAGGGTGGTCCAGCTAAGCCTCTGGAGCTTTTAAGGGTCCGGCTTGGAAAAGAAAAAAACTGACTAACTTTTTCAGACTTGCTAGAGCCTTTCAGGGGGACTAATATGAACTTAAAATCTGTCGCTGTGAAACTGCTAGTCAGGTGACTTTTTTCCAATGGGCCCCCTTGGCTCTGGAGCATTTTGAAGATGGCGAAAGTCTTTGACCATGCTAAACTTGAACTCGAATGTGATTTGGGCATGTAGGGGAGTGCACTGTGGTACTCACTAGTGTCCTCCCACATATAAAACTAAAATACAGTTTGGACCAGGCGCTGTACCCACATGTCCAGTGACGGTCTGGTAGGATAAAAGCAGGGTCCTTTAGCAACCAGAGAAGGGGATACTCGAAATGTGCTGGCATCTGTTCTCGCCCTTTCAAGCACGCTATAGTGTTACATGTGGCTACACAGGCCTGTCAGGCAGGATTTGACTCTGAGGTATTAAAGGAATGCCCACAGCCCCCACCCTGCATATTCCATTGAGCTTAGATGAGTTCACCTCCTCTCACCGTGCTGAGCACAGTTTAGGAGTTGCTGGAGAGTTAATGCAAATTAGCCTCCAGGACCTTAAGACCCGGAAAAGGTAACCTTTTGAAATTTACATACCTTAATATTTATTAAAAATAGTGGTTTCATTTTCTAGCTGGTCCCATTCCTGAGATTTAGTATTTTAATCTGTACTCTGATTTTCTACATAGGACTGCTAGGCCTGCTACATTTAAAATAGCATTTTGGGCCTTCTCACTGTAGTGACATGGTATTTGTCTACCTGTCCCACTTTTAATTACCATACACCCTTGCCTTGTGCATTACAAGCTCTACATAGGTTTCACTTAGTTAAATATTATCTTCTCTTGCCAGACTGCAGGCTTTACACTGCTACAGTCAGGCTTAACAAGGTAGGCCTGTAGCCATGTTTGCACCGCCACTGTAGTGGATGGCACAATAGGTGCTGCAATCCACAAGTGGCATTTAACGTCCAATCCCAGGGTGCACTTTCTACACCGTATACGAGAGACTTGCCGGCAAAATAAATGTGCCAGTTTAACCATGTTGAAAGGGGTAGCACAGGCACTTTATTCCTGCTTAGCAGGGGTAAAGCACACAGATTTATAAAACCAGCAAGAATAGGGGCCAGCAAAAGGCGAAAAGTCTTGGGTGACCACACAGAATAGACAGATTATCAATATATTGCTCTAGATTTCTTTTGCTTTCCGAACTCTATCCTGAGCCAACTGAAAAGCTGCTAATGCTGCCCAGGTCTCAACATACTTTTACGCATTCCTAGGCAATGCTAGCAGCGTTTCAATTCATCTCATAAACGGTAAACTACTGTGACACCCACTTTAAGTCCGGTATCAAATTGAAATGTTTTCATATATTTTGTTGAAATTGAATCCCAAAGCAGACAAAATAAAGTTGTCTAGTGCCAGCTCACTACCTTTAATAACAATCATCCTCATAAGATAGGAGTGACTGCTCCCTTGTGGCAATCTTTCAAGTGAGCTGGGCCACAAACATGTTTACCCAATGGGCATACCAAGATACCTGAATAGGAGTAAACTTGTGGAAGGTTGCCAAGTCCCAGTACGCCCCTAGATGTCAATATAGCAATGGACTTGGCAGCTTGTTTACTGAATTGCTCAACTACAGACACCAGCTCATTGAAGTTAATCTGTTACATTTGCTTCCTCATAAACATTTCTTACTCTCCCTGGGATGATGGAGAATGGGCCTGCCCAGTGGGTTTGCAGGACCTGAGACATGACTTTGGGCATTATCTGCATTTTGGTTTTATACACCTTGCCCTAGGCACTTTTCCTTTTCCACACGAGAAATGCAGCACTACATGATGTAATTATGCAGTTGTTAATACTTTGCGGTCTGGGCAATTGAAATTCATACTACTTGACAATGTTTCATTTTATTTTAGCCCAGTTTTTCGTTCATGCATACTCCATTATCCGGCACAATACCATCTACACCTGGGACAGGTAGGTCCTCCTTATCTATGTACATTTCTCTAAATGCATTTCCTAAGTCTGAAACTGTTATTGATTGTCACTTTTTTGGGGGTATTCCAGTGGTGGTTCTCTTGCCCCCGAGTTACCGCTATAACCACCTTTTTTACAGCGAGAGAAAACTGACAGGTACTTGCCCACCCCTTATTTTGGCCATTACACATTCGTAGGAGAGATGTTTTGAGGGCAACTAACCTCCCAGAAAACTTGCATCGTTTTGAGAAACCGCAGTCCCTGCCCAAATGAATACTTACCCACAATAATATGTGTAGGTAGGTGTAAGAAAATGGGTTATTAGTTTGGGAGCTTGTGAGTCCTGTCCAATTATGAAGTCCCAAAAGCCTGTCCGGTCAAACAGTTTTTAAAAATAATTTAAACCTGGGCTCAACCCCTTCCAGCTCTGGCATATAGGAGACCGGCTTAACTTACAAAACATGTGTTAAATATTTAGCACCACTAAAACAGTCAAAGTCAAAACGCAACACAATAAAAATCCCTCAACCACCTTATAAAAAATGAGTAAAATGTAACAAAGAAATTAAACCAAAATGACAAAAATCCAAAAAGGGGGACTTGTAGATATGAATTTTAAGATATAAAGACAAATCAAAGTACCCATCTGAAATTAGTGTTTGAGGTTGACCAGGACATAGGAGCAACTTCAGACTGACTACGATTGAGCAGTGTTAGACCTGGCCTTTCTTTCTGCTTCTGCCCTCCTGTTTTTGACTTTGTGCTGATCTTTGTTTTTGCTGGGCACTTTACTGCTGCTGATCAGTGATGGTGTATATGCACTGTTTAAAATGTCTTGGCCTCTGGTTTCTCCATGATTGGCAACATTGTTTTATTAATAAGCCCCTAGTACTGTGCACTGTGTGCACCCAGGGCCTGTACATCCATTGCTACTAGTGGGCCTACAGCATGAATTACGCCACCCACATGAGTAGCCCTTCAAACCTGCTACCGGGGCAGGATGCAGTGTATGTTAAAGGTAGGACATGGTAGTGAAAAACTGCTAAATTCGTTTTTCACTACATAAAGGTCTATCCCTCTTATAGGTTAGCCTTGAAGCTGCCTTGCAACATTTTGCAAGTGTATTGTCTAATTGGGAACAGATAGAAAATTGAAGTTTGGTGTCTGTGGACTCACAATATAAAGTTAGTTTTTAATTTCCAGGTCTGAAATTGCCTCTCTTAGAAAGTTGACATTTTCTTACTTTAACCGTTCTGTGCTTCTGCCTGTCCCTGGAGTACACGTCTGGACTGGATGACAGTTGGGATTTGTGAATTCACTCTAGACAGTCGCACGCAAAGAGCTGAGGTGTGCCATGCATATCAGGATGGCCCATCACCAAGCTGATGGGACTTTAATATTGAGAAAGTCGATGTCAATATAAAAAATAATATATTTATGTATAAAAACAAGATCACATCTTAATGAATTCGCCCATTGTGAACGCCACGTCAACCCCAACTCAGAAATAGGTAGTCAGGCAGGCTCTGAGACCTAAACCTGAGGTCACTGATTGACATGTCACAGGTGGGGCGACACGTAGCTGGCAGACAAATGCACGACCAGGAAATTCAAGATCAATCCCACAGATAGGCGCAGCGACATCCCAATGGTCCAGGGAGATTGGCCCCAATAATGCACACATTTCTGGAGCGGTACGCGCGCTCCCATTGTTAATTAAACTGATTGTTCCCGTTTTGCCAAACGCCGCTTTTTTTTTTTTTCTTTCTTTTTTCTCAAGGTATTTCGCGTTCAAGCAACATGGGTCTTCCTGAGCTAGAGTGGAGGGAGGAGTAGACACTTGTACCTGAATAGGGCTGTGCCTGTTCCCACACAAAGGACTGCATGCTCCCCTGTACTGTGTCCAGGGCCAGAAAGGGCAGGGTCTTGTGCACTATCAAGACCTTTCTTTAAAGTCTTCCTACTTCAAAGGCTAAAATGGGTATTCGTACTGGAACTCTTGACACCATATACTCTGAACACTCTGGACTGAGTACATTCTACCAAGAAGAAGAGCTGTTGTGCTGCCAGAAGGAACTGCCACTTTGCTGCTTGCTTTGGTTTTTGGTATGCTGCTTCTGTCTTGGGGGTGAGAGGACTGGACCTTGCTCTCTGCATCCTGCTATCTAAGGTTCTCAAAGGGCTTGAGTTGAGCTTGTCTCCTGTTGGAAGTCTCAGGGCCATCATGTCTCCATACAGGTTACAGACAGCAGGCACATTTCTCTTCTGTTCTGTCACAGGTCCAGAATGTGTTCTGAACAGCTGTGGTTGAGCTGTTACTTTTGTTCAATTCATTGCTACTGTGGGGGTGACTCTTGTACACTACCTGAACAATGGTCAAAAAGTTCCCAAGGGCAAGCCTTCCCAAACCTTAGACCAAGTTTTACTATTCTTCAATGAGAGAACAGAAAATAACAAGAGGGAGCTGATAAAGAATGTCTTGTCTGTCTTTTTTTACAGGTAAGTTGCTAAATCAATTTAATACATTTTAGCACTTCTACAATTAGCTTGCCATGGTTATTGGCACCATGAGGTAGATGACTGCACTTGAGTTATTTACAAAGGCACTCCGCCTCCAGTTGGATTATTTTGGCGTCTCAATACTATCTTTGGAATTGATCTTTTTTGTCATGTAGAGGGCAGGACGTTTTGTGTAGTATCTGCATTATAAGGAACTGCTTCTTTTAAACATTCTTGTATTAGCCTGCGACTGTATTTGTGAATCTCCTGAATTAGTATCTATTTACTCAAACAGGCAGTAGCGTATTCAGCCCAGCAACCATTGGACAAACTAGAAAGACGACGCTGTCTCCGGCTCAGCTTGATCCTTTTTATAGTCAAGGTGACGCGCTAACTTCAGACGACCAGCTAGATGACACGTGGGTGACGATTTTTGGGTAGGTTCTTGGCAAATACGTTTTCAGTGAAATGATTTTGTTGGTTCCACTGTCTACATGGAAAACCATAATGGGTGGTTCTTGGTGGTTTCATGAAATTATTCACTTAAATGCAATCTCTGTTTAATGACTTCATTCTGTTTAAAAGTAAATTGACCAGTTAGCCTCCTTTCAAGCAGCACCCGGAAACTTTGGTAGTACTATGGAATGTTTTTTCCACCAATAGAATCATATTTTTCTGTAATGACCATTCGTCAAGGCCCAGACTGTGTGAATGCAATTTTTATCATTTTTCAATGCAGCAAAGTAGTAAGCAGTAGTCAACTGGTTGAACTTCTGTTGCAGTGGTGTATTTGTAAATGAAAGATTGTTCGAAGTAGATGGTTATTGTTGGCTTTAAATGGTGACAGACATGGAATGATTAAAATAAAACGTTGTGCTCTTTTCCTGTCATTATAGTGTTCTCTGTAGTACCTTAAATACATAATTGGGGCCATAACTATTGTTTGTAGCCCTTCTTGTCATAACCAATCTATTTGTGAAACCATCTTCCTGAAAGTAAAACATCTGTTTAATGGATTTCCATCAATGCATGGCTTCCTCATAAATGTGGGAAAGAGAGGTTCACGTTTGTTAAGTCTGCTTCTTGCCAAATGACTAAGAAAAATAGGATTACAATTCCTGTAAGTTAGTTAGGAGGGCAACTATAACGGGAACGTTTATTGGGGGCAAAGCTCTCCAAAAACGATGTAAAGGTTTCTTTTTTGTTTGGTTTATTGGGTTGACCACTTGAGAGCCCAAAGACCCTCTCCATTTAATCACTCCTGACCACTTTTGGGGCTGTTGTGGCTTCAAGAAGCATTGGCTGCTTTAACCATTCTGCTTAGCCACATCTCAACATCTGTTGTGTGTCCAATAAATGACAGCAGATCGGGAAGGACCCCATACCGCGCAGCCGAAAACCTGAAATACGGGAAACCGACATTCATTACCCTAACGTTTGGAAACCCAACAGTCGCCATGAAAGGCAAGGACATAGATTTCCACAAGACTCTCTAAATGAGAGAGAACCCACATAATCCGGGAAAGTATCTCGTCTGATCTCTGAGGGGGGGGATCCGAAAACCCCAAAAAAGGTCCTGACGAAAGCCAACGACCCAGGAGGGTGCAAGTATGGCTGAAACATGTTGACCAAATGTTTTTTTATGATATAGATGTGTGGGATACCCTAATTTCCCTAAACACATAGTGTACCTCTTTTTAACCTTGCCACTATCCCTAGTAGTCTTTAAATAAATTCAAAAAAATTCTTCGGGGACAGTAGGCAATTTATCCTTTTTTTGTTTTAAAGAAAGGATCCCACCAATGTCTGACACGAGAGACATTTCCTCGTGGTGGAGGATAAGACCCAATTATGTCACTCTCAGTCATAAGTACGTTGGTGGAATACATATCAATGACTGAACATCACTGATGAGGGTCCTACAAAGGACTTAGTTGGAGATCCTCTATTTCTAAAAACTCTTCTTCCATTCTTCTTGATTGTGTACTATATTACAAGGAAAGCAGAGTGGAACACCTTCAAGCTTCTCTCTCTCCCCCTTTGATTGTTGAAGTCAAGTAAATGACCAATATCATAGACCATTAAAGCCCTCGGAGCTCATCCAAGACTGGAAGCCACATTTTGATTTCGTAGCGAACTAAAGGAACACAACATTGTCCATTCCGTGACATTAAATATTTGAGTCACATCTTGCATTCTTATCCCCATTTGGCCTTCTCCTCTCAAAAAGATTCGAAACATGAGCAACTTAAGACACTAAACAATACACAAAGCATGAACGAACAAGCTTCCCAGGTTTTCATATCTGCTCTGTCCATGGCTGTTTCTGGCTACATAGATTAAAGTAGAGGATTCCTAGCAGTCGTGGACGGCATGACTCTCGGGTGGGAGAGGGTCGTGTGGGGGTTTGCGCGGTAGTTTGGGGGTTTAAAAAAAAAAAAAAAAAAGAACTTACCTTACCAGGTCCCGCGCTGCCTCCACTCCTGGCCCGGTCCGGCGTTTGGCGTTTTCCTGCTGCTTTCCTGCTTTCCTGCTCTCCTGCCTCCGGCAGGAACAGGAAGCAGGCAGCCTCCCCTAAGCCAATCGCAACGCTGCAATGGCAGAGTTGTGATTGGTGCGCACGGCGCCCAGCCGGGCGCCTTTGGGGAGGCCATTTTCTCTATGTAGGCTATTTTCTCTATGTAGGCTGCATTTTCTCTATGTAGGGCTAGTGCCCACGACAGGAAAGGCACCATAACCCAACATGGACGCATCACACCTTTCCACTGAAAATGGATCCTTTTTTTTTTTTTTTTTTTAATTTAACAATGTGGCTAGCTGTGGTTTTTGAGCCCTAGCTCAGGTGGCACCTAGGGAATCCTAGCAAACCTGCAGCAAATCTGCGCAGATTCCAGTACTTTGAGTCACAAAAGTATGAAAAAAGGTATGTTTTTATCCTATGTTTGAGAATTGGAAGGGCTGTTGGGTAAGGAAACTGTGTGCGATCCACGCAAAACACACCACCCTGAAGTTTAGTTTAACTGGGGTTGGTAGATTGTCCTAGGAGACAATGTACACGCTGACCGAAAGACTGAGAAGACAAATATTACTGCACAACCATCTACTGTATACATATACGCACACACAATTTGGCACGAGGGTGAGTCAAATGGTCAACATGTAAATTTTATTAACAAGGTTTCACAAATGAAAACCTAGAAATCACTTTTAATAACATAATTATAATTTTCAAATACTGAACAAGTGACTTGCAGCTCGTGAGCTGTAAAGCCATGACAAGGTACTAGCCGCTTTACAGGCCATTCACATATCGTTCATGAGTCTCTTTCACTCTCTCTCGCCTTCTCTTGTTTGTCTGGGGGCCAGCAGATCACAACACTCACATCTACAAACTGCACCATTCATGGGCCCATCACTTTCATACGCCCACATGACTGACACAGCAGTAACACTGCCTGGCAGTCAAACGCCAGTCCACACACACCAGCAGCCAGATGCCACTCAGACATCACCTTGAAGCTTCACACCACTTTCATTTCTAAAAACACTCACAATTAACAGATTGCACAATGCACAGACAGAAAAGAATATAACATCCAACTAAAAACAGCAAATGTTTTTCAGGCAGAAAGAAGTAGCCTATTGATTGAAGATGAAATCCCAACTACGACTCCATACACAATAGGTGCAACTATGCACATCAAACTACTGCCAACCAGGTATCTAAACGGAAAATACATAGCAATACAATCCACAGTTGGTTCACTTTTACTGTCATGGTTGCCCCAATTCTTGAATTGTATATGGTATAATTTAAAACATGTGGGCACTCTAGGCCACGATTAGAAGAACATTTGGGGCAGTACATAAGTCTTCTTTCGTACTCCTCTTCAGACAGACTACATCTCCGATGAGCAAAGTCTTTTTTTGAGTATTGGAGGAATGTATTCAGTAAAGTGGCAGTTTAGCCACATCGTCCACCACTCCGACTCTCGAAACATTTGCCTGCTCACCTGCAACAAGGCTGCCAAGTACAGATGCTGAAACTGTACAAAACTCATCTTGGAATCTGAAGAACAGTCTTTGAAAGCAGCATAAGCACTGGAGGATGCCAAATGAAACAAACCGCCAACTTCATGTACCAGATGTAGAACTTTAGAGCAGCATTATAAGGCACTAATTTTTGGTCTGCACCTCCCGTGCGCTTGTTATAGTCTAAAATGCCCACATATTTGCACAGTTCTGCTACCTGACCCCAAACTGTCACAGGTTAAGAGCTTTCATCATGAATAGTTGAGCATTTAGGCCTTTCCTCTGTCTGAATTTCAAAGCAAGAAGTACATTACTACACAAGGCACTGCTCTGTTCTCTGGAATTTTTCACACACAAGCCCCATAGGGCAGATTGGCCTACAAAATGGCCACACTGCCCCCAGGTTGGTAGAAAACAGCGAAAACCTGTTTCATTGTTTTTTGGGGAGTGCTCCCCATTGCCTAAATAAAATTCCCTGGTGTCTAGTTTTCTGCCCCCCTTGGAAGTAGATCAGCCTGAAACGCAGCTAAAGCGGGCAAAAACGTATATCCCCGAATTGGGGAGCGACCCTTACCCAAAGGGTTGCCCCCCCAACCGCCACCCCCAACATAAAAAATAATTATTTATTTCCCTGGTATCTAGTGGGTTTCTTTCCTTCTCCCCCGGTATCTTTCTGCCCTCAGTCCCTTCTTGGAGGGAGGCCTCATCTAAAAGACCTCCTACTCCTCCCTGGACACTCTAGAAGCATATGGCTTCCATCCTACATAGTTCAAATGGCATAACATAAAGGTTCAGCGTGTTTGTATACATTGGCGGATAAAGTTCATTGCAACAGTGTCCGATCTTGAGCTTTCATGCTGGAATCCTTCTGGTGATCAAGTTAAAAGCCATGATTTGTGTTAACTGGTTTTTGTTTGGGATTTTTACCCCACTGTAGTTGTGCTGTTGGCAGCCTGAATGTGCACGTTACACGGGACTAGAAGTAGTTTCAAAGAAGGGTCTCTTATGTTCGACGTTAATTGGTGAGGTGGTGATTATATTCTAATCAGGTTCATGCCCTGATGCATGTTTCATATTTTTAACTGTGGATAAAAGAAACCAGCAACAAGAATACTTTCAGTTACCTTAACAAAAATGTGTTCAAAATAGCATCATTTTATAGCGCAGGATACAGTCTCAAAGAAATTCAATTTTAAATTCGGATTTTAAAATGTTTATTTCCAGGGTCTGAAAACTCCTCTGTTTGAAAGTCTTGGCTTGCAATGACTGATGATTCTGGATAAATGGTGAATGCTCAAACTATGGTATCTCTTGCAAACCTTTCTTTGGCTCCTTTGGATGAAATGTCTGAATCTTTGTGGTGCTTAGAATCTACAACAGAACTCTGATCACAATGCTGGATTGAATAATGTATTCCCCTTTGAGTTTTACCAGGCCCAGGAGCCAGACGTCTAAAATATTTTGGTCTGACTGGACATGCTCACTGCTCCTCCCTGGCTTGCAGACCAAGTGATAAAGTTGCTTAGGGTTTCCCATTACTACACGGGATACAAGTAGTTTGCCAAGTCACAACTTTACAGTTCTGATGTTCATCCCTGTCTGTCGTTCCAGAGAGCATTGTGGGTATTGGAAAACATTTGGGAAAGTGCTGCTGCATTGGCATGCCACTACGTGCAGGAGTTGATGTTTCGTCAAGCCTATCCGTTTTCTTGGCCTGCCTACTTAGTAGCAGTTATTTTTCCTCATCTTCGCTGAGAACATACCCTCGCACCTCCCCTTTGTCATCCACCTAACGTTCAAACCGACCTGGCTTCCAGATAGATTAAAGGCAGACACATACAATTCAACAGTGTGTTGTAACAATGGAGAAACGGAGCTAAAGTAGGCACAGTCCTAGTGGGAAGTGAAGAAGGATTCTGTGCATTCCTCTCTTTTAATGCCCCATTTGGTAGTAGAAAGGTTCTGGTATAGGTCATGAATATAGGTGTCTTTTAGACCCATAGAGCTGCTTTCTATTTGTCCTTTATATCTTGCAGCTACTACTGCAGAAATGTAACTAATCTGCTGCTCAGTGACTTCTAATGGGCACAGATGCATAGTAGTCCAGAATACTAACCGGCGCGCTTTAAGGGGTGTTATTTTACTTTTTCAAGCTTCTACTTGACTCTGAACATGTTGGTAATCTAAATGGATCTACGAACTACACATATACTGGTGAAATTCTGTTGTAGGCTTGTAGCTTTCTGTCGCTCCTACATATCCATAGACGGCTCCTTGTTTCTCACAGCTCTGGCTCAGCTTAATCTACTTCTCTTTGATCCGAGGCCTAGCTTTCATTGTACAGCAAGTGCATTGCACCCGGGACCCACTAGACTTGCTGATTGCTTCATGGCATATAGATGACTGATGGAATGTGCTGCTTGTCCTTTCTCTCGGGCTGTAAGGTAACTATAGCTCGTGCACCATTCACCCCATATAGTACATTACTCATGAAATCTTCTGACACCATTGATAATATCAATGCAACATTTGCAATGAAATTATTGATGAGAGAACTGTGCATGGTGGGGGTGCGAGTTATAGTTACCAGAGCTAACTAGAACTGGTGAATTTCAGTGGTTTTGTACGTTGAAAATGTTACGTTGTCCCTGAAATTTTACTTTCAAATTTGGTTGTGAAAAAAAGTGTGTGTATATGTTTGTGTGTGTTTGTATTTCTGTCGAGAAAAAATTGTTGAACTTAATTGTTGGAAGACATTCTAGTGCATTATTCATACAGTGCAAGCTTGCTGTATGCTTTCTGCCTAGAAGCTGCTTCACCTTAAACTGCAGTCCTACTTACTTCTTCCATGAACCAAATAACAGTAGTGAGAAAAAGTGAATCAACAGTCTGTTGCTGAAAAGGTCCTCATTGAACTTCTTTGGGAATCCCTCTGTCTCCATCTTCTCCCACTTCAGTATCTGGGACTCCACCCTTCAGCCACATAACTGCAGGAAGTACACTTCCGATAAGTGGAAGCTGTCCTTATCCTCCCATCTTGTGCCATGCTAAACTAGGGCCATCCAAAATGGATCACACTGGCGCCATTAATTAGACTCCTAGTACACACAGAGTTATACTACCACACATGCGCTGCACATTCAACAGAGCACACAAGATAGCAGAGTTAGGTTCTGGGCTGTCACATAACAGCGAAACCTTAAGCAAGAGGGGCCAGTAGACCACATTCCCTGTGACATAGAAAAATATCTGGTCATACTACTGGTTACCAAAACAGGATACACAGCCACCACCGCTTTCTGATGCACCTTGGGCATGGACATTAGTCTATTGCTAATTATGATGGCTTGCATGGAGTACCTCCAGGTCAAAGAACAGGTTCTGGACCTCCTATTTCCATATATCATAGTGGCAGGCCTAGGCCTTAGTGCACACATTCGATTAGCTTGAGGCCAGAGACAAACAGTCGGGATGCCAGTTTTACAAGCAGTCGGGCACTCTGGGCAGGGATAAATGCTCATTTGCCCTGCAGAAGACATACCTGTGCCAAGAGAGAACACATTAGTTAATTTCCAAAATATACTTGAACAGGATATTGATGAGCTGGGTATACTTAATTTGTGATGTTTCATTGTTTCTATAGGGACAATACGTGCTGCTATGACTGCCATTCATGACTCCTGTGTAGATACTCAGTTGTCCATATTTACATCTTTGTATGAGTTTATCATTGTATAACACTGCACCTGCTAGAAGGGTTTACACTAAGGAATACGGCTGCTGTCTGAATCTGTAAAATGTCTATAACATAAGCCATACCTCTGCTGCTAGAAGCTGTAAGTGTCAAACCCTGGGGATAGCACTGCTGGCCAAATCCTTTGATTGTGAGATTTCATCCTGCCCTTAACCCGCCACTTATACATTAGCCCCATAAAGTATGTATTTGTTCATTACTGTCCAGGTTGTTGATTGTCCCTTTTTAAGTACTGTGTTTTCTCACATATTTTATAATAACATTGAGTTTTTTTATTAAGTTTTCCGCAGGCGTCTGCTTCCTACATTCTGCTACAGTTTGCACAGTATGGAAACATTTTAAAGCATGTGGTAAGACTACGAAAACGCCAATAATGAACTATGTACATTATTATTTTTTAAGAAATTGTTCCCTGTTTAAAGACTACATCTTTTCTTTTTTTAATTTCAACCTCTGCAGATGTCTAACACAGGAAATTGGATGCACATTCAGTACCAGTCCAAATTACAGGCCAGGAAAGCCTTGAGCAAAGATGGAAGGGTGTTTGGTGAATCTATAATGGTTGGGGTCAAGCCTTGCATAGATAAAGTAAGTGCTTTCTAGTTTAGGTGTCTATAAATTCTATCTATTTTAGAGCTGGGTACATCCCTCTTTATCAAATTCCTTTTTGTGTTGCTTGATAGAGGGTTATCATGACCCTAGCTTTGTTTCTTGAGCTTGTGGGTTAGAGTGACTGATGCAATAACTGTTGGTTTTAAAAGCAGTCAAGCCTTTGTATTAAGGTTCATTCACCTGCAAATTAATAATAGAGTACCTTCCAGTCACCTACATCCTCAGCAGTTTTACATTTTCTGAAGTGGCATGGGTATTGTAGTGAATGTGACCTGTAGACTGACTTCCTTCTGTGCATGTCTGCATTTGACCTAACCAGGGCTGTCCTTCCAAGTTGATGTCCTTTGTGATGTAATGGCCACTGTTATGCTTGCCAATAATTTTAAATGCGTGGTTTTCTTCAGATCTTAAACTTGTTTTGATAAAGGTCTATGGGAGGGAGTACTTTTACTTGTGGTATTGCAAAAAGGAAGGGATGTAGTTAAGTCTGTATTGTACCGCCTCATTCACGCGAGAAGACGTAACCTGGTCTGATCAAAACCCTGACATTAATGTGGTTCCTGAAGCCTCCCTCCTACAACCCCTGCCATTCAGTTAATAAATGAGTTCCCACCGAGGTAATGGTTTCTGGTGTGCAGTGCCATACGTATGTAGTGGATTCACAGCTTTGAATCTTTTTGGTAGACTTTATCCAAATGATCTTAGCAGAACTAGCTGATGCTAAATACTGATGGCAGTATTGGAGAAATATGGAGGATGAGTGAGCTTCCATTCAGTATCTCTGCATGACAATTTTGGTGACCAGGTTACAGAATTGAAGTTTTAGTCTCATGTTTCAATTCCTTATGCTGGGGTTTGCTGTGGATATGGTTAAATTGCTTGTATTGTCTCTAAATGTCTGCTCTTACTTGCTGAGGCTTGATGTTAGTTGAAGCCTCTTTGCCAGCTTCCTTCCGTCTTAAGTTGCAATATTGTCTTGAAGTAACCGAAATTATATGAATGATAATTTACCTTAAGTAGAAGTGACTTGCTACATTTTCATTTATTCTTCTGATTAGGTTGAACTAAAGCCTGCCTTGGACTTCCGTTCTGACCAAACTTTGTACTTTAGTGCTTTTTTTATTTTAACAGGTTTTCAACATGCAGGATTTGTGTTTTTTTTTTTTTTACTTGTCTGTTTCTCTACTTGAGAATTGTGGCATACTCTAGCTTCAGATGTTCCTTACAAAGTGTGCATATAGTGCAGACTTTGTATCTAAAACCAATTGGAGCACTCATCCATTTTCTGCTTCTTTCAACACAACCTTCTCTTAAAGTATGCCAGGCTGCATATTTAAAACCACAATAGTAGTTCCTCTTTTCAATCAAACGAATCCCTCAAGATTACATTTTATTTGCCTATTATCTAAGAGAGCTAGTGTTTTGTTGCTCTTGCAATGGACCATCGTTAATGTGTGCCAGCATTTTTATTCCCACGGATCAAATGACTAGTTTGATCGAACTGCCTTTTAAGGCCTTAGAAATGGAAGATACTATGCAAATGCTGATGCTGCGCTAGTTTGGGCTTTCCCTTCTGAGTTAAATGCAGAGTTCCGTTTCAGCTTTGGTCCAGAGCACTTCAGAGATTTGTGTCCTGCAGAGTATGCTGTGGGCAGTGGTGCCCAGCATAGCTGGGTGCCTGAGGAACAGGATGAACAGACTATACCGTAGTCTGTTACGATTCATACCTTCTATTCAGCAGGATGTTTATCTGTTTGGTTGTTGACTGTGAAGATTAGGTGATTCTTTTGTATCAAGAAGGCATTAATGAACGAGGTATCCAAGAGGACTAGGACTGGTTGGACAAAAAGGCAATCTTTGAATAGAAGACCATTATCAATAGATTTGAGCAGAATTAGGATTTTCGATCCTTCTTAGGATAAACATGACTATCGCCATTGGTGCGCTGTGTGGGCTTTTTGTTACAAACTGCCATGTTTTGGAAAAGACCACAGCATGTGTTTTACACAGCCAGTTAGAGCGATAATCAAGCTTGGTGATGTGGAGAGCCTTAGGGCAGATTGTCATCTCATCAATACAGATCATTATGCCAGCAAGAATGCAAGAACTGTAGATGGAACTGTCTTCTAAGTGTGATCACCACATGGATCATCCTTGCATAGTGCTTCATTGGCATCCTGTAATGCTTTCAGCAGAATTCAGAAGATAAGCTTTCGGAGCTCTGTTGGATCCATGTGTGTGTTTGTTTGTTTTTTGTTTTAAGCCTATGCAGACCAGCTAATGATATAAACTTTGTTTTCAGTCTCAAGCTAAACCCTATCTTACTTAATTTTTATTTTTTTAATTCTCCATGGAAAGATTTTCAGGCGTAATTAATGTTTTGTCTCTGCAAGATGAGCACCTGCTCCAGACTTTCCTATACGACCACTGAAGCTAGGGAGGGGCGGTCTAATCCATTACCGGTTTCCCACCTTGCAGAAGTCCACCCGTTTCCGTACCTCAGTTTCTTTTTTTCTCACATGGGTGCGGTTGGATGTTCTTTACCAAATGAATGTTTGGCATCTGGGAGTTTTCGCATTTGTTTTAATTAAGTGACTCCCTGTTTTTGCAGTTAAATGTTTTCTGTCATTCTGTTTCATTGGTGGTATTGCCTCACAGCTCTCCTAACTTATTTAAAAAAATGTAGATAGTCTTTGAAAGATACCACGCTGGAAAAATGATAAATTAACATATAACTCATTAGTTCATCTACCTTCTCACTACCACGCAAACCCCCTCCCACAAATCTTTTTACTTAAGTGTGGTAAGGGAAGCTGGTAGGTTTAAATGATGCCAGTTATTCGTACAATAATTACTCAAGTGGGAATGCCCCAAGACCTGAAAAGGGGGAGGGGGGCACTGTTGCACAAAACTTGTCCCTGATCTACAGATTGACATGTAAGGATGCAGAAGCCTGTAAATCTATGAACAATGCAAATCCTGGAGAAGCACTGTTACAGGTAATTAAATAAATCTTTCAAAGTCAAAGCCCAAAATACTCTAACCCTTTTCACCTTTAACAGCCTTGATGTCCCTTTGCAACATTACCCAAATCTAGGGTAGCAGTTCACTGCAGTCTCTAGGAGTTTGCTTTATGTTCTGAAACAGATAAACTAAATTCTCATATTAACTGTTACATAGCTTGTAAAGTTAGTTTGCCGTCCAACTCATTGTTTCTATGGGCCACCGAGGGGGAAAAGTGTTCTGTAACCGCAATTTAGCATAAAGCCCTGCATAATGCTCATAATGTTGCATGTCACGTTTGAATAAAATATTTCTTTTCTAGAGTGTAATGGAAAGCTGTGACAGGTCTTCCACGTGTTCCACATCCTCCGTCTACACACCACCAGTGAAAACAATTGGCACGCCTGTACAACCTGCTACAACTCCTAGAACAACTACAATGCGACCACTTTCTGCAGCGTATAAAGCATCAACCAGTGAATATCAGGTACTGAAGTGTTAATGCATAAGTTACATTTTGCAGTTGTTGTGTTTAATGTGCGTGGTACGAAGCACTTTACTGTAGGTGTAAATGTGTTACATTTATTAAATGGGTTCTTTCGTATTTATTTTTTCATGCAACTTTTGAAGTCTTCTAACTTGGGTATTGAGGTCACTGTTGGGGGTTTTATTCTGGTACTACCTGGCAAAAGGGATTTGGAAGCTAGAGTGACACAAGTGAGAAAGACAAAGAACACGGTTGAGGGTAATTAAAGTGCCTTAGTGCACCAGTGTTGCATCAGCTCCTGTTGATCTAGGGATTTAAGTTCCACTGAACTGTTGACGAAACAGTTTAGGCCTCACTGTTTCTACCTGAATTTGGTTTTGGAACATAGATTGCCTCTAGTCCTGAAGCTAAGTGGCCAACATTTTGTCTTTGATTAATGCACCCTGCTGCTTTAAGGATAAGCCGACTGGAGAAATCAAGGGGTGAGCCCTATTACTCCAACTGCATCTGGGCAAATAAAGATTGTGCATACAAAAAAATGCGTTGGAATTAATATAAACCAATTAATAACAGAAAGGACAAATCAATTAATCCTTCCAATGGATTCTCAATATTATCCACTAACTTTTATAGATTTATAGAGACGACACCCAATAGTAGTTCAAAAAAGTTTTTATATATATACACTTGCATAAAGTTTTTTTAAGGTTTTGTAAATGACAATTTTTAATTGTATTAATTGTTATATTTATTTTTTTGATACCGATTTACTACATTTTTTAAAACTATTTATTTTTAGATATTTTATTTTTTAAATTACATTGTAATTACATTATACATTACATTACAAAATATACTTTCTCAGAATGAATTACTTTAGTTTAAATACTTTGCAAATAGGCAATAGACTTTTAAGTACAGTAGTTACAGTTGTTGCAATGGGCAACACAATTTCAAACACAATGCAACATTGAGCTCAATGTGAATTTCTAGTTAAATGCAATTAGTTACTTTATGGATTACTTTTCTCACCACAGGACTGGATCCTAGATTCAGTCCTGGGACATCTCCTGTAAACAGTTGAGTAAAAGCGTTTTGGTTACAGTAGTGATTTTTAAGGAATATTATTGTATTTTAAAAGTTGACACTTGGAAACTTTTTCACATAGAATCACCAATGTTATCCTATGGGAGGAAATTCACTTAGCAGGTAAGTAGTGTTATCGTTACTTTTTCTTACTCAGTGGTGGATCCTGGATCCAGCACTGGTGCATCTCCTGTAAACAGTTGAAAGAATGCGTTTAAGTCATACAGGCGATTTTTAAGGAATATTTATAGTTTGTGAAAATTGACACTTTGAAACTTTTCTGCTGAAAACCAGACAATGGATTCCTATGGAAGGAAATACAAGTTACTGGTAAGTACGGTTAGAATTACTTTTCAAGGTCAGTGCTGGGCTAAAAGATGCAGCACTGGGTTCTCTCCCTGATAACAGGTGAGTAAATCGGAATTCGTAGTTCGGCTGATTTTAGAGGAATATTATAAAGTTCCAAAACTCCACACTTAGAAGAATTTCCAAGTGAAACCAGTCAATGTTAGCCTATGGAAGGAAATTCAAGTTACTGGTAAGTATGGTTAAAATTACTTTTCAGGATCAGTACTGGGCTAAAAGATGCAGCACTGAGGTCTCTCCTGATAACCGGTGAGTAACTCGGAATTCGTAGTTCGGCTGATTTTAGAGGAATATTTGTATGTTTCAAAAATTGACACTTAGAAACTTTTTCAGCAAAAAGCAGGCAATGATATCCTATGGAAGGAAATTCAAGTTACTGGTAAGTACGGTTAAAATTACTTTTCAGGATCAGTACTGGGCTCAAAGATTCAGCACTGAGGTCTCTCCTGATAACAGGTGAGTAAATCGGAATTCGTAGTTCGGTTGATTTTAGAGGAATATTTGCACAATGGTGAAGGAAGGGGTGGGGCCTGAGGTGACATGTCTGCAAACACGCCCTGTGGCGCGTTTTAAGTTGGAGAATTAATTCCTCCTCAATCCTGAGGGTCCCTAGGGGCCAACTAGCCCACCAGGAACCTCCAGTATGCGCCAGGGGCTGCGTTGCAGAGAGGTGTACAGAGGCCACGCCCCTTTTTACAACACTCTGCAACGCAGCTCCGTGGCGCTTACTGGAGGTACCTGGTGGGCTAGTTGGCCCCAGACCCTCAGGATTGAAGAGGATTTAATTCCCCATCTTAAAATGCGCCACGAGGCCTGTTTCACACATGTCACCTGAAGCCCCGCCCTCCCTTCACCACTGTGCTAAACGCGCCCCGTGGCGCATTTTAAGTTGGGGGATTAAGTCCCCTTGAATCCTGAGGGTCCCTGGAGTCCAACTAGCCCACCATGTACCTCCAAAAGCGCCACAGAGCTGCGTTGCAGAGAGGTGTAAAAGGGGCGTGGCCTCTATACACCTCTCTGCAACGCAGCCTCATGGCGCATACTGGAGGTTCCTGGTGGGCTAATTGGCCCCCAGGGACCCCCAGTATTCAAGAGGAAATCGTTCCCCATCTGCAAACGCGCCAGGGGACGCGTTTGCAGACTGCTGCAGGGTGGGGGCTGGGCCTCCGGCACGATGCCAGTCTTTTTTATTTTATTATTTTTGTAATTTTTTTTTTTGTATGGGAGGGGGGCTGCGTGGCCCCCCTTCCCTCTGCCTCTTTTGGCCCCGGGGACCCCATCCCCCGGGGCATGCCCTCTTTTTTAAAATTTTTAAATATTTGGAGGGGGGCTGCGTGGCCCCCCTCAGGCCATTTAAGGCCCCGGGGACCCCATCCCCCGGGGCCGGCCTTTCATTTTTTTTTTTTTTTTTAATTTATATTTTTTCAATTTGGGGAGGGGGCTGCGTGGCCCCACTCCCGAGCCCTACTGCCCCGGGGACCTCATCCCCCAGGGCTGGCCCTCTCCGTTGGGGACTGTGGGGGTCCCCAATCCCCCCACAGTCCCGCCGGCTCCCGCGTCCCTTGGGAGCCGGCATTGCTTTCCACATGGGGAGCTGCTAACATGCAGCTCCCCATGTGGAAAAGCAATGTGCTGGATATTGGAAGAGAGGCAGGTTTCCTGCTCTCTCTTCCAATATCCAAAGCAGTTTGCAATGACAGGACGGGAGCCGCGAGGCTCCCGTCCTGTCATTGCAAACTACAGTGTCCCGGGGGTAGGCACCCCGGGACACTGCAGGAGCCGGCCCTGGGGGGTGGCGGTCCCCAGGGCCATCAAGGGCTCCAGGAGGGGGGCCGCGCGGCCCCCCTCCCATGTCTTTAAAGCCCCGGGGAGGTGGTGGTCCCCGGGGCTCGGGGGTCCGTTACGGACCCCCGCATTTACATTATTAGTGCCCCGGGGAGGTGGCGGTCCCGGGGCGTGTGGGGGCTCGAGCCCCCACACAGGAATTTTTTTTTTTAAAAGAAGCCCGGGGAGGTGGTGGTCCCGGGGCTGCGGGAGGGCCGAGCGCCCTCCCGCACCATTTTAAAATGAAAGCCCCGGGGGGTGGCGGTCCCCGGGACTTGGGGGCCCTTAGAGGCCCCCCAGCATTATATAAATAAACCCCGCATGCCCCCGGGACTTGGGCCACCCGGGGGCAAAGTACAGTGCTTCAAGATTGTCTTTGGTTTTTGTTTTGTTTTAGAAACCATTTTGAAGGGATCAACCACTGTCCTATAATTGTTTTGTCTTTTTAATTACATAAATGGTATTCATTAATTTCTCTAGAGCGTGAACATCACCAGGTGCTCCATGGCCCTGTACAAACTTTGTTTTTTTAGGCTATTATAAGAACAACCGAATAAGTCACTTTTAAGTGAAAAGAAGGGGAAATTCTTCTCCAGAAATTTACAACATTTATAGCGAAATACAGGAACAGAATGGGTAAAATCATAAAGAATCCCTAAGATAGAATGGAGAACGTCAAGGTAGGAAGAGAGCTAATAATTTCTGGTGTCCTAGACTGGGACATGTGCGCTGGTGGCCAGCAGCACTTAAAATAGCTAGGGCGACAGGCGAATATTTAACCCACTGACAGGCACTTTTAAAACCAGCAGTGCCCTTAGGCTCAAAGGCAAAGCTCTCAATCGTGGTCCCTTTTTAAGCTGTGTTTTTAATGTGCCACAATTGAGAGCTCTGGGGTTGAGACTAAAGGCACTGCGAGTTTCTGATGGTGCCTGTCAATGAGTTAAACCAACGTAACATTTTCAAAAATACGAATATTTACTTACCTACTGCCTTGTGCTCTGTGCTCCTCTTCATCTCGGCAGCACAGGCTTCCAAAGCTCCAGCCAGCAACTCTCCTCTGCCAATCCAGTCGCTTCTCTCATTCTGCGCTGGCAGCGTGAGAAAAGCAACAGGATTGGCAGGAGCGTGCTGGTTCGACGCTCCTTCAGGCTCTGGGGTCTTATGCTTTCTCTCCAGCCAGCTGTCTAAGACCGCTTGGGTTGGAGTGTTTAAATGGCGCAAGACAGCTGGCCAAAGTGACTTTCGCTCTTTAAACTAAAGTGCACACTGTTCCTCCCTGCTGCTGCCCTATCTATCTAAAGCTAAAAACAATTCACACAGGTCTTTTGCTTTTGCAATTTTTCCTGCTATTAAGGTTGTAATTGCAACAAATTTCACCAGTCGGTTGCAACACTATGTGGACAACATGTGTTTCCTGTTAAAAAGTAATATTGTGAATACTTGAATAAAAAAAATACAAAATAACTAATTCTAAATAAGAATGCAGCCTTAAATTTGATGTTTGTTTTCGCAGCACAAGTGACTGTTGCCACACCAGGGTTCTCCTTTAAATAAGCGCTTTGAAGGTGACATCAGGAGGAAGTGCAGCGCTTTAGTACACCTCTTGTTTATCGACTTCAATAACCTAATCCAGCCCAACTACCTGGATTTGCACACCGTTCTGGGTTTGCCATGGTTTTCCATACTCTTATGATGGACTTCATGAACTACAGAGCTAAAACTTCCTAATTACTCAGATTATGCAAATTCCCTGGGTCTTTAGGAGCCTTACAGGTGGAGAGAAATAGTGAATTTAGATATACCTCCACAGCTAGAAATACTTGCGTAGTAGTGCGTTCTGTAAGTGTAACCTGACTTGACTATGAGGAGTGAATCTGCTAAGATGTTGCAAGGGATGAAGTCCTCTTAAGTGTATTGCAGTTTATATTTTGTCCTTAATGGACGTTGCACCAGTCTGTTACTGGAATTTACATTATTTGCCACATTGGTTGGATATTGCACAGAGCCCAAGGCATTCGGCTGGCACTTGATTTTCTCCCAGGTTTTGGGATTTGTATTGCATTTTTTTAGAATATGAAGTTGTTTAGTTGTTGTTTATTTGACCCAACACTTTGTGTTTGGTCGTACATCAAAGATTAAATACACAGATCATCATGCACCTGATCATACACTTGTGCATGTAGTAAACCTGCTCACCCAGGGATGTGCAACTCTGTGTAGTAGTGTCTAAACGATACTCTTGACATCCTCAGGGACCAGGTGTGAGAGTGACTGGTGATGTATGGGCATTCTAGTAGGTTTGCTGCTAAAACAGCTGCTGCTGCTGCATTTCTAGAGGATGGGTGGGGGCGGTGCATGCATTATTCTTGTTCTGGCCCCTCCAGCAGAAAGTAGCATATTTACCATGGATACAAGCACATTGACCATTGAAACCAAGGTCATGGCAGCTGTCCCACTGAATAATGTCACTGTCAGAATAGGACTGACCAGTTGCTGCAGCCCGCTCGAAGCCCAGCTGCCATACTATTTAAATCTTTTACAAGTGGAAAAAGACACAATCGTTTTTTGATATGACCGATCAGCGGCCTCTTTCAGATGCTGAAGAAGCCTAGTCTCATTCCAGAGGGATTGTGAAGTAGATCTGTGGAAGGAAGTTCTCATGAGATGGTCCGGCAAGGATGACTGGTTAAAGGGCAGCACCATGCCTCGGTCTTCCATACTTTATGGTGCTTTGTAGTTTTAATTTGTTGATGGTTATGACAAAGACTGCACATGTTCCTGGTAAGTTAATTCAAATAATAGTGGGTTCAACACTATAGATAGTTTTAAGAGTTGAAGGTACAAACTTGCATTGAAATGAGGACACAGACGAGTTTATATGGCAAAAGAACAAAGACAGTTTGTCCTTTTTTAAGATCTCGTAAAATGAGTGTACAGTGAGGTAGTTCAATACATCAACCTTTAGCAATAGTACCACCCAAATCAAGTCTGCAGCCAGTGCAAAGTATATGGCTAGAGCACCTGTGTGTTATGCTGAATGCAACGGTCGCTCTCCTTACCAACATGTATCTGGTATTTCTAAAGCGTGAACCTAGTGAAAAGGCAGCGAGGCATTCAGCAGGTATTTGGCATGTAGAATTCTTACATGCAGCATGAACAGCTGCATCTTGCCACCTGCTCTTTGCCCGTGTGGTGTTTGCCTTTGACCACACACTGTACCAAATCATATAAAGGCTCTGTAGTCTAAAGTGGAAAGGACATATGCAGCAGCCTCCTGTAAAACCAGCGATTATTCAGAAGGATATAATACTTTCCCACACTAGCTTCCTGGAGAGTGATGCCCGCCAATGAGTTACTTGTGCCTTGTGGTACCACCAGCAAACCTAGCCCATTGTTGCAGTGAACAAGCAGTGATACATGTGTTCCAGCCTCACCTGAGCCATTCTACAGTATGTCTGCTTAATGCCAGATTAGTGTTCATGTTGGTTGTAGACTGACTGAAATGCAGCTCTAACAACAAATGGCTTGTGTGGTTCTATAGGTTCAAAGAACATGGTACAATCTCTAATAGAACTTTTCCTTAGTTCAGAACGCAGTCTTTTAGAATGACAATTTTCTTGGAAATTAGACTTGACCACCAATTTGTTGGTCTTACGTAAAGTGATGGGTGCAGAAAACATATTGGGCAGACTTAGTTCATTAAAACACTTCGAGATTTACCTAAACCAGTGTATAGATAGACCCCTGTTTAATTTGAGACAGTTGAGAATAATGTCCCTGGTTAAACTAGCCTCTACATTAGCCCAGGCACTAATCCAGAGCTAGATTGGGGTCAAGCTTGCTTTATTAGAGGTATATGGCAAGTTTATCTCTGAGTGAATGATAAAAGGAGAGAGCTGGGAGGGGGAAGATTAAGGAGTCGCTTACATATGAGGTTTTCCTATATCTGTAAGGATGACATGCTGTGATAGCCCCAAACCCCTGCACCATGCAGAGCTGCATGGACAAATTGAGAGTTTTATATTTTCAGGTAGGGGGGAAAAGTCTCCCTGCCTGCAGACTGAGGAAGATTGAGTATTGCACCTGCCGACCTACTTAGCTTTATCAAAGCTCTCTGAAGTGTAAAAACATGTTTTAGATCTTTTAGGGAAAAGTGTTTGCTTTACCAGGCACCTTAATGCCGACCTGTGCTCAGACTTGTGGTAGGTGACATTTCTTCGTCCCCGGCAAATTATTCCCTGTACTCACCAAGGATATGTTGTATTTATCACCTCATTTGCCCCCACCATTTCCAAAAATCAAATAGCCCACAGCAACAAAAAAAAAACCTTAAAATATCAAACAGAAAATTGTGACTTTAAAAATGTGCCTTTAAAACCCTTAAGTTGAGTCTCAAGGTGAAATTAAGCCCATTTCTTTTTATTATAAAAAAGGTGAGGTTTTCCAAAATGCAAAGCATTCGCTAAAATAGATAAAATAAGGTTACAATAACAAAATACTCCACAATGTAAGCCCGTCCACCAGTGATGTCCTTTAACTTGCCATGAGTGATGCAATGCGTGAGTTCATAAGCAGTGTGTGACAAGAGCACAAGTTATAGTTAGATCACTAAACTGGCGAATTCCAGGAGGACGTTAGTTCTTAGCTCATTTCATCTCCTAACTATAATGTCACTTAAACCTTTCTTTTCAGTGAATATAAACAGGTGGACTAGTACCTGTGTAGTTAAGGTTGGCTAAGACTTTCCATTGAAAAGGTCTGGCCTTTCTTGCCAGACTATTGTTTTTAAGAGAGCGAATAACTATTATACATATAGGTGTCTTGTCGACCAATTTCACCCATTGGTCTGTACAGTAGTAGTTCCAAATAAAACAAGCATTAGCAAAGTCAATAGGTCTGGCATAGTTTGCCAGCCTTTTGGCAATTCTTGTTTTGTCTTGTCGTGGTTTTTGCAAAACTTTGTTTGGAAAGCTGCCATGTGTTGTTCAATCGGAAGGGAAAAAAAATGACAAATGTTTAGTCCAAAAAAGAGAAAAGCACAGATTACCATAGTACTCCCTGGCAGTGAAGACGACTACTTTTTGTGTGGATGTGGTCGCTGTGACTGAAAACCCCTATAAGTAACTGTTATACACATAATTCCAGTAAAATCAAAAGGTCTTGGCTGACAGACTTAACAAAGCCAATTGTTCTGTGATGAATGTTTTTTTTTTTCCCCTGGGTAAAGTTTATTAAAGAACCTTTGCTGAAATAAGTTCAGAATAAGTGTTCTGAAGAATTGTCCACTTATGGATTCACATGTATAATATTAAAGCTTTTGGTTTGTGTACTGCATGCATAGTAAAAGAGAATAAGTTAATACAGAACAGTTTCAAATGGGCTTAATCTGTTATGCTGTGAAATGCCAGCAGTCAGGTAAACAAAGGACACTTAAAGGAATTTACATCATTGGCAGGAGACAGAAGCTGATAAAGCGTGGAATGTGGCAGAAAGGTCCTGCTTTCACCTCCTGCTCTAAACCCAAAGGCAACACTAAAGTAATTCTAAAGTAAACACAAACACTGGCACTTAACCCTTTCGCTGCTAGGCCTCCCTACCCCTCTCACCCCTGTGCTAAGCCTTATTTCAGCTATTTGGGGTAGTTCGTGATTACGCCCCTGTAACTTTTTGTCCACATAAGGTATCCTCGCCAAATTTGCGTCCTTTTCTTCCAACATCATGGGGATTTTAAAGGTACCCAGGGTTTGTGGACTCCCTTGGAGGGGACCCAGAAATTAGACAATACACAGCTAAATTTTGTTTATTTTGGGAGAAATGGGGAAAAAGTGCTGCAGAAGAAAGCGTCTGGTTTTTACCCTGCAAATGGTATCAACAAGGGGTTTGTAGTACTGAAATCACCATCTTCAGGGGCAGGCGGACTTTTGTCAGAAAACCAATTCTTTTTTTTTTTTCCCCCCCCCCCCCCACAGTTTTGGCATTTTACTGGGACATAGCCTATTTTTGCTACTTTTTGTGCTTTCAACCTCCTTCCAGTTAGTGGTAGAAATTAGTGTGAGAAAGAAATAATGCGCCTGGGTTTTTGGCCCCGGGCTCAGTGGCCATTTAGGGAAACCTACCAAACCCACACATTTCTGAAAACTAGACACCCGGGGGAGTCCAGGGAGGAATGGCTTGCGTGTATCCCAAAACGTTTCTCCCCGAGGGATTCCCTGTGCCATGGCG
Source organism: Calotriton arnoldi (assembly GCA_963921515.1). Lineage (NCBI taxonomy): Eukaryota > Metazoa > Chordata > Amphibia > Caudata > Salamandridae > Calotriton > Calotriton arnoldi. The sequence continues at coordinate 125,046 of CAWUFW010017022.1, read as the reverse complement.
TTGGGTGCGCGGGAGCCGTCCGCACATGAGCACTTATGCGTCGGACAGCTCACGTGCCTCCGGCGCAAGGGAACTACCCGGTGCGCCGATGTGCTCCTTGTGAAAGAGCAGTCACTCTGAAGTAGGCTGACCCATTTCCCTATGCTATAGTGGGTGGAAGCAAAATGTGAATGACACAACTGACCAATGGATGGAGAGGTGGTTTTAGTTAGGACCTTGTTTCCATAGAAAATGAATTTTTTGGTTTGCTAATATCTTTGGCGCTGTTTGACAAATCCTCATGAAATGTTACATAAGTCTTTCACCTCAGCCCCCTTTTCTTTAATTTTACAGGGTTTCTTTTGGCACTCGGTAGAGCAGAGTCCCAAGATGGCTACCAACACTTCCTGGTTGAAGTGTTGGCAGTCAGAGTGGTGCATTGCCCTGCACAAGCGCGTCTTTTTTCGCAAAGGCTTCGTGACCAGAGATAGCACTATAATTTTCAGCTTAAATTTCTCAGCAACTACTGAACCGATTTACACCAAATAAGCAAAAGGCACTTCCTTGAACCAACATCTACCCCCCTGCCAAATTTGGTGTAAGTCCGTTCAGTGGTTCGGGCTGTAGGTGTGGCTAAAGGTTCCTGTGAGAATTAACATTACAAATGCACCCTTATTTCGTGCCCCAATTCTTTAGTATCCACTGCACAGATCACCCCCAAATTTTCCAAGAGACACAAACTACCTTGACACTTTTTTGGTCAAACGACGCCAAAGTTATAGCAAAGTCAAAAAAAATGCTATGGTCCCAACTAGAACTACCTACTGGCGACCGCCAGTAGGATATGGATATATATATATACACGAAACTGCTCCCTGCAGTTCTTCCAACCTCTCCTATCTCCCGGGGTTGGTGCAGGGGCAAACTGGCGCCGGACCAGTATATTATGCACACAAGTAATCGCGCTGCCGTGCAAGAAGATGTCCGCACTCCAGGAGATTTTTCAGTATGGTTTATTTGGCTCACACATATATATATATATATATATATATATATATATATATATATATATATATATATATATATATATATATATATATATATATATATATTTCACCAGTAGGTAGCTATATTTAGGACCTAGTTTCCATAAGAAAAGTGTTTTTGACTTGCTTACAAATTTGGCGTTGTTTGACGAATCTTCACGAAATTTCCAAGAAAAGTGACCCGATTCAAGTTGTGCATGGAAAGTTTCGGGTGATCTGTCAAACGAGGGCCGACTTGCATCCATACACACATCCATACAACCGCTAACTCACTCACTCACTCATACAGCCACTCGCACACCCATACAACCACTCTGACACCTACTCACACATGGATACAGTCACACAGCCACTCATAATGTTAGTAGTAGTATCACTTATTAGTAGTACACTTTGTCTACAAATTTTACTTTTGTAGTAGTAGTATATATGTTTAACACTCAGAAACGTGTAGAAAACACTCCCTGCATGATGTCACTGACCATGTCCTGAGTGATGTAATATGTGAGGTCATAAGCAGCGCATTGCAGGGACGTAATATATATGTATATGTTCACATTATTTGTGTGTGTGAACACCCAACGTATTTCGGCACTTAGCCATTGTGATGGGTGGTTTCACCAACAGATCAGTGCACTATAAACAGTGTGTGAAGTTAACGAAATTAGCATACAAGTGGCAGTATAGGAATTTCATATTGCAACCCTATTCGTTCAAACATGCCTCCCATGTCCCCAGCAGAGATTCCCTCTGAGCCTTTAGTTAATTTCCTTTTCGTTGGATATTACCACAGCTACAGCCAAGACACTGTAAGACTGGAGACAAAGAATTGTATAAACTGTAAAAAAGGCAGGCCTTTTCAATCAGTGCACCTTTAAAGAGCAGTACATCATGATGCAGTATCAGTAAATTCTGCACCTAGAACCCAGCTACATTTCCAATCAGTCGTTGACTGTATTCTTGGCTTTAGCCATGTGCAGTGTTCCACTGCCTTTTTTAGGTAATTTGAGCTGTACAGATGGCAAATACTTTTCAAAGACCCCCAAATCTCCTTCCACTATCCTGCGCAAGGGTTGCATCATATCCCACAGTGAAAGTCTGGTGTGCAGCGATCCCCACTTGCATGCAGCACTAGCACCTTCTTTAACTAGTGACAGTTCCAACATAGAGTGGGCCTAGCCTACAAAGTGCTGCTTGCTTCTTGCACTCTTGTGGCAGAGAAGACAACAGACCTAAGCTCAAGAAAAGCAAGTGGTAGCTGGCAGTTGAAAGATAGAATGTTGATGTTGCAGAATGCCAGAAGCTTGCTGCTCAGATTTATTGGCCATGAGACCCATATTTCTGATGATGGATAAAAACAAACAGCACTGGCTGTCATCAGCAAAGTCACAAACTCTTTAGTTTTATACGTCTTGGAAATCCAAAAATGCATTTAACATCTGAAGGCACAGGAATGGGCACATGCAAGTGACACTACTATCTAAAAAGAAATGTACTTTTCAACGCTGCCATAATAATCTT
>CAWUFW010017022.1:10000-117500 GCA_963921515.1 Calotriton arnoldi | reverse complement strand
AAACCTTTGAAATTCACTGAAAAAAACGTAGGTTTCAGGCACGTTATAGTTAGAAATTAGCATTTAAAAAACCTTTGAAATTCACTGAAAAAACCATAGGTTTCAGACACGTTATAGTTACAAATTAGCATTTAAAAAACCTTTGAAATTCACTGAAAAAACCATAGGTTTCAGACACGTTATAGTTACAAATTAGCATTTAAAAAACCTTTGAAATTCACTGAAAAAACCATAGGTTTTAGGGACAGTTATAGTTACTTGGACATTGCACTCGTTACAAAACCCGTGAAATTCCCCCGTTATAGTTAGTTCAGCTAACTATAACTCGCGCCCATAATGCACTGCTGATGACGTCACATATTACATCACTCATGACATGGTCAGTGACATCACTGATGACATCACTGATGACATCTCAAATGACATCACTGATGACATCCACGTGATAATCTGATGCACCTCCTCACACCCTAATATAATCTTTGATACACCCACTCTAAATTACAGACTGCCATTCGCAAAACCATAGACACTCCAACACCAATAACTACATACCCACTCACTGATTCTTAGGTCTACACACACACATCCACTCACTCACCCGTACAGTCACTCATACTTACGGTCACTCAGTACAGGACTATCATATGCACTCTTACTCCTATATAGACACTCAAACAACGCCACTCATCCATAGAGATACTCACACACCTAGTCAGTCATGCAAATAATTAAACACACTGCCATTTACTCACCTATACAGTTATACACACACCAGCTCACTTACTCATACAAATAGTAGCACATTGTTACGCTCTTATACAATCACTGATACAAGCACACAATCATCCATACAGCCACTATCACAATCACTCACTCTTGCTTATAGCTATTTATATACTCCAACACACATATATACTGCCTTTCACATATGTAGTTACTCACACATGTACCACTGGGACATACATTCACTCACTAACACACTCTTACACACACTTACCCACCCATACAGTCTATCACAGATGCACTCTTGAAACCATCCACCCAGTGAATCACCCACTCACACATCTATGCACAGAGTTGCACACACCCCTCCCACACAAACACTCAGGCACCCATACAGATACTCAGACAAGCATTCAATAACTCATATAGAAAATCATTTAGCTATTCACAAACACATGCAGCCACTTACACAGCAACAGACAGACGGATACAGACATACACCCAGTTTAGTCACTAACCCATGCATTCAGTAAGATACGTTAAATCACTCACTTATAGAGTCAGTCACGCACCTACTAAATCATCCATACAGACACTTAGACACCCACTCATTCTTCAATACGTCTTTTCCTATATATTTTAAAAATATTTAAACTTTACAGAAACACACAGTCACTGGATGATGTCATCAGTGATGTCATTTGAGATGTCATCAGTGATGTCACTGACCATGTCATGAGTGATGTAATATGTGACGTCATCAGCAGTGCATTGCGGGGGCGCGAGTTATAGTTAGCTGAACTAACTATAACGGGGGAATTTCACGGGTTTTGTACGAGTGCAATGTCCAAGTAACTATAACTGTCCCTAAAACCTATGGTTTTTTCAGTGAATATATATATATATATATATATATCTTTTTGTATTGATGACCCGAATTTGGGCAGCTTTAAAGCTGCTCTTAGCCAGACCTAAAAGTAAATTAAAAAACTTCATCACAATAGGTAGTTCCAGTCTTCCTTCAGTTGTGAGTGAGCCTAACCTCCTCTGTCTACAACTAGACCCACAAAGAACTCCGTTACTTATAGATACTCAAACATCACTGTACAAATATACTCACCCACATCTTGTGTGAACGGATGAAATGTTATAGGCTTTCAAGTCCTTACTCATCCAACAAATTATATTGACCAGAATTACTCCTGATGTTGGCCAAATCTGCAGATTTAGAAAATAAGCATTGACAATGTCCTGTGGGACCTTTTGGCTTTTCCAATGCTTTTTGACGATGCTGAATAGCATTGGTAAAAGCAAAAAGCTTTTTGACTGTGCAGCATCTGCAAAAGACAAAGTAAAAATGCTTTTCTGTGTGAAATGCACGTACTTGTGATGAAATTACTGGCGCCTACCTCACCGAGTAGGGGTGTGTGTGTGTGCATGCGAGATGACGCATGTGCATGAGTCACCATGCATGCACTCACCTACTGAATGACTCCGATGCTTTTTAATTTACTTTATATACAGATCCAAGTAAAAAAAAATGAAGTACAATTTCTATGAGGATGGTCAATAAAACCTATGGACACTCTTGTCAAACATGCAAATGCATCTAAAAACAGCTAGAATTAGAAAAGATTAAAGAGTAGGAAGACACAAAACCTTAAATGGAAGAAAATATTGAAAAAATCAGTAAAACGCAGGAGAGGAAAAGATTGAAAATTCATTCAGGGCAAAATTGACTATCAATTCGAATGTATACACATTTGCTATGAGTTTTGAGCCATTGAGGGCTGAAGAGAAAATTGATAGAATGACCAAGACTAATTTTGATATGAGTGAACCTGATGTAAGCGTAGGCCAAGGATCCTCAGCTGATGAAAGCCCAAAAGAAATATTTTATTTTTTATAGAAGAGATTACATTTATTTCATGACAACAAGAGAAGAGGGCAAGAAGGAAACGAGGAAACAGAAGACGAGGAAATATGAGGTGGGGCAAGCGGAGGAAAAACTCACTCGAAAGTATAAATGTTGAGGGTTTAACTCTTACAAAATAAACCACTGGTCATCAATATATCATCCATTACATTAACATCAACACAGGAAAAAGTACTTAATCGGGGCCTGGGTTTTTGCACAGCCTCTGCATCCAACTTTAAAAATCTAAGAATTGAACTATTCAAATTTACCAGGAAGTTACTATTATGCAATGAATTTCTTTGAACCTCAACCTTTCCATGAACAAGAATCTGTGCCAGCATTTACGATGGAGGACAGTCCTGATCTAAAAATAAGTCTCATGGAAGGAACTTCTAAATGTCTTCCCACGAAGGAAGACACTAATGATATTGAGATTTGTGAAAAAGTGGTCTTTAGAACTAATCTTTCGTACCAAGTGGCTACAAAGCAAAAACTAAGTTCTGTACAGTATTGCGAAGCTGGGAATAAGGTTGATATGTTTCAAGAGCTAATGATCAAGTATATTAACAGATTAGTGGGAAAAGTCAGAGTGAGCATAAAGGAAATAGGTTCCAAAATGAATGGAAAGTGTTTAATACTTTGAGGAGCAACAAATCAATCATAAAAGCTTTTGACAAAGGTGGTAATATCATGGCTAAATAGAATGCAATATATGTTCGAAGCGCAAAGAATGCTGAGCATTCACAAACACTGTTAACTGGTTTAAATTAACCCTCTGAAATAGATTGAGACTAAATACCACCTCATGCTCCATAATTAGGATATGGGGTTTCCACATGTCTTGGAAAAGGTTATGTATCATGGCAACCGTGAATGTGTATCTTTATATACATCAATCTATCATGATCAAGGAATAGTGGCTTGTATATATTTTCTCAGAGTAAGATCCATCAACCACCTGCAGCATTCACAAATGGTTCTAGACATGTTGAAATAATGTCTGGCCCACAGTGTTTTTCTGTTTTTTACAACCAGATGTATTTGCAGAAACTGGGAACAGCAGTGGTGGTGGGAAAAGGTCACCTGGGCAAACAATGGCAAATACATGGATCATGTGTTAATGTGGGTCCTGTTTATCAATCTATTTCTCATGGACTGGGAGGAGTCTGTGTTGGAGGAATAGATCAACAAATTGTATGATAATACCCAACATTAAATTTGCCAGTAGCTGGAGTAAAACTAGAATAGCCTTTCTTGTTGCTACTTTATACATTAAAGAAGGGGAACTATTTACACATTTGCAGAAAAGAGACTGCAAGCAAACTGGTCTTTGCTGTGTATTCGAGTAGACTATCCCATATAGTCAATTGTTTAGAGCTTGGAGGAGCTGCTTATCTGATAATGTCTTTTGAAGATGAACCATCATTGACTACCGCATTTATTACCAGAGGGTAACCACAAACAAATATTGCAGGATACATACCAGAGGTTAAAAATCAAAGCTAAGAGATCTGCTTTGAACCAGATAAGCAAAGGATACAAAAGAGGAATAAGCAGCATGACAATGAAGAATCACAAATAAGGTTTTTTATAGAAGTCAGTGATGAGCAACATACATTGAAGAATATTTTGAGAAAGAACTGGAATATTTTACAGCATGATGAACATTTGATGGAACAGGTGGGGTCCCATCCCAAAGTTACGTATCCAGACAGGATCACTGGGAGATTTATTAAGCAGCAACATTTTGTAACCAATGGAGTACAAAACTAATTAGTTTTCAAAAGACATGGGTGGTTTTTGGAAATGTGGATAGTGTAAAGCCAATTCACATGGGATAAAAAAATATAAAACATTTGAAGGAAAAACGCAAGTTATCAAAGAATAACATGCAACACAATTTGTAATATGTTTAGAATGTGCTCGTAATGTCGTGTGGTTTGTGGCCTCCTGCTCTGCCTTGCTACGTTGACTTGGGCCTGGCTGACATGAGGCCTTTTTGCGCACGTTACTTTGTGCTGTTTTCCAGCCTCTGCTTCTGCCTGGCTATTTTAGCACTGTCTGCATTTTTATCATTCACCTTTTCTCCTGTTCCCTTTTGGGCTATGTCTGCACACCATGTACAAGGTCGAAAAACAACGTCCCTTGTTCCTGCTGATTTGGCCAGTCCCTCGCACTTGGACATAACACTATGTACAGCTGCCCTGGAGAAATTTGTGTGCTTTTAATATTGTGATTTTCACGGTTAGAGACATTTGGAGACAAACCTTACCAGAGAGAAGAGCTGTGCTTGTCTGATGTAAACCTTACATCTAGATATTGAGGTATGGGGGTTCGCTCGACAAAGCCCAGAGGTCTTCTGTTTTTATAATAAACTAGCACGGGGAGGGTGGTATTGTCTTTTAGCCATATATCCACTGCTTTATGAAATGCTTTCCCCGTTTGTATTCTATGGAGTTGTAACTATGCTGCTTATATTATCCTTATGCATTATGCTGATAGTACTGGCACGTGTACTGTATCTTAGAGCACGGTAGTTGAAATAAACATTTTAAACTATACAGTCTCTTCTTACGCACGTTGTGGACAGGTATGAGTGAGTTATGAAAGGGTGTTCTTGCTCCTGCGAGTCCTGAGAGAGAGAGATACTGTGTTCTGGGTTGTCTAATAATTGGTAACATTGTTGCTAATGAGACGCTAAAGCTAGTCGGATTGGGGTGTTAGGTGCTAAGGTTTATGGTTGGCTCACCACTATATTCCGAGGTCCTATTATCCTGTGCATAGCTCTGTGTATGTGCAGAATCCCTACAACATGGCGCAACCAACGAGTGGGCTGCTTATCTGCGAGACGCTTGAGTAATATTTGTGCTTGTCCACAACTCCCTTCACAGACGCTTCCGGAAGCGTGTGTGACGGTGATACCTCCTATATTGACGTTTTTATAGGTTCTTTCAAGTTGTTAAAAGGTTTCTTAAATCTTACCCGCTATTGTGCTGCAACATATTAGGTTGTCAAAAGCTGGTAGCCTAAAATGGCTACTCAAATTGCGGCACATAGCCGCGCAGCGCTCCGAGCTCACTTGACAGTGTATGGAGTGCCTGACGTGGGTGTCGATTTGATCTTTGTGGTACAAGCAGATCCAGCTTACCACTTTGAGGTGTTTTACTCATGGATCACTTTTCCTGCGGTGGATGGGGCGGATAATTTGTTCCATGAATATACGGCCACCGCTGTTCCTAATCACTATAGACCGTATAGGAATCTTGAAGTACCGCTCACGGCTTGGCAACACCGTGTTTGGTTTGATGGTGCCCTCCCCCAACCGGTTACCGCGGTTCGTTTAGGCCCCTTATCGATTGAAGGGGCCACTTGGCCTGTTTTGGCCGGGTATACCCCACATCCGCGTTATATGACGCTGCCGCTCGCTGACCTGTGTAATTTGCATTAGTCTTTAATACGAGTGCATAGAGCTTTAGTACAGTATGTTACAGGCAACATCCAGGGAGTCCCGCCTGGAGTTGCAGCCCATCCAGCTGGAGCAGGCGGTATAACCATAAGTCCTGTCATGGTTAATTCGGTGATGGGCAAGCGCCCACAAAATAAGGATGATTTTCCTTATTGGCTTGCAGAAAAATTTGACCAGCTGGAGGCAGTTTTTCCAAATACATCTCCCGTGGAAAAACACAGGATTTTGACGATTAGTTTGCCAAAAGACTTAGTCCCCGAGTTGGCAGAATGCAACAACTGGGGTAGGGTATTCGCCGCAGTATATGCGAAGTGTTTCGGCACTCCTTCCATGACGGTTCTCCCCTCTGTGATTAAACGAGTGCAGGATGAACATGGCCCTGAAGCGGCTGTGGAATTAGGGATGAGACTGGTGGGAGTGTTCGACGTAGTAGCTGATTTGATCCTTGCGAATGTCAAGGGCGATGCAGTTAACTTTCAAGTAGCTAATGCTTTGGCTTTAGTCCCAGATCTGGACAAGCCGCGCGAATTACCGAAAATTATTGCCCAGGCTTACAAAACAATTGGCCGCAATAGCCTAGGAATTAAGCCTTTTTCTAAATTGCAAACACAATCGCAACAACAACCAAAGACTCAGTCTGAGAAAGATGAGAAACCAGTTTTTACTAAAGAGCTAGAGGCTGAAAAAACAGGGTAAGCAACAGAAGAAGCTGGGGTCATGAGGCGCATCCCCGGTTTCCGTCTCTTCTGAACGCACATATGATTTGCGTGATGGGGCGAGAATTAAATCTCCAGAGATTTCAAGTCCCTGATTCGCGTTCTCCTCGTTCTTCACAGGCACCAACAACTTCGCAGGCTGGTGGAGGAGATCGCCAGGATAGAGGAAGGGGTCGAGAGGATCCACAGGGACGAGACCAACCTCGACAACAGGTCAGAGGGAAAACAGAAGACTTTCAACGTTCTCGCCCACAGTTTCAGAAGAAAAAAGTTGCCGCTGTAACAGCGAGATATGCCACAGACGGTGAGAACGAGACTCCTGAATTGGACGTTGGCAGTGACACTCCTAGACAGCGCCGCGGAAGTTACCATAGTGCGGGAGGCGCTACGTCCTCATGTGGAGGCGACAGCAACTGAAACATTCATTACTGTCGAGACAGCAGATACCAGAGTGGCACCCCCTGACAGACTATATAATATAGTCATTCAAATTGAAGGTGACATGGAGCGTGTTATTAAAGGGATTTTTTGGGAAAATCTGACCTTCGTACGACATTTTGTTAGCGGAGGCGGATTGGCCGCCCCCATTCGTACTTGCTGCGCGTAAAGGGGAGGAGGTAATCCTTCCGAGCTTTTCTCGTCATGTCCCCATGGACAAAGCGGAGGCTCTTGTAGCTGAATGGGCTGTGTCCCTGGCTCCAGCGTTATACCGCAACCACGTGGGCTGGGATGAAGACTCTTTCTCTTCTCCCCCCCCCCCCATGAAATTCCTTTGCGTTCGCTGCCACAACCCCAATATCCCATCAAACGGGAAGCAAAAGGCCCCGTTTCCGAAATTCTGACTCAGTTGGAATATCAGGGAGTAATTGAAACATGCGTATCACCCATGAATAATCCCCTTTTCGCGGTTTCTAAACCCGATGGATCGTACCGCTTAGTTTTGGATTACCGACATTTGAACTCACATTGTCGGACCTTTGCGGTGCTAAACGCACATAGTTCTGCGCTAGTAGACAGTCTTGTTCGTAAAAAATATAAAACTACACTTGACCTATCCAATGGATTCTACACGCACAACTTGGCCCCAGAGAGTAGCCAATGGAGCGCTTTTACCTCCGGTGGTAAATTATTCAAATTCCGGCGTTTACCTATGGGCTACAAAAACAGTCCAGGCGTATTCGCTGCCCGTGTTGTCTCTTTGTTAGATGGCATAGACCCAGATGCATGTTCGTACGTCGATGATGTCTATCTGACAGACGATGAGTTATTCCCGCATCTTTCCCGAGTAGACCGCGTTATTCTCGAATTTGCGGTTTTAGGTTATAAGTTTAACTTTGCCAAATCACACAATGCTGAATTTACCGTGTTGTTTCTGGGCTATGAGCTCAACAATGAAGGTAAGGGCTTAGCCCCCCATTTCCTGGAGAAATGTGCACTTTTGTGCCCTCCGACCACTCTGAAGAAACTTCAGTCTTTACTGGGTTTTCTGAACTTTGGGCGTACTTATATTCCTGAATATGCCCAGCGTATCAAGCCACTGTATGCCTCGATACAACCTAACTTTTCGAAGTCATGCTGGCTTCCGGAGCATTCCTCCATTCTGCAGTCTTTGCAGACAGACCTACTTGAATCTAAATTCTTGTTGACTCGTGACAACCACACAAACCTGGTGATTAGAATAATTCCAGGGGCAGTGGGTTTCACGTACTTTACCTTTAATGAAGGTGACACCGTACCAATTGCATACAAGTCACATCTTTACACTTCTGCAGAAATGCGCTTTTCCTCTGTGGAGAAAGTTTTGACTGCAGTGCAGATGGCGATTCTGAAGGAACGCGCACTGGCACAGGGAAAACGCATTTTGGTGGTAACACCGTATCCTGCCCTAGAGGCAGTGACGAAAGCGAGTGTTCCGAACTCTAAAGCTTTGCACCCCCGTTGGATACAATGGGCAACATCTTTGACGTCTCCGGATGTCACTTTTATCTTTGATTCTTCTCTTCAGACTCAGGAGTTTTTGCAGTATGAATTCGTTCATCCTCCTCCGTCTTTGCTACCGCTTGAGGAATATGAATGTATTATCTATACCGATGGTTCGGCACAGCCGGCCACGGATTCCAAGCATGCTTATTCAGCAGCATGTGCTATTGTTGCAGGTTCCTTTGTGAACGGAAAGTTCAAATCAACTGTGGTGCATACTCAGGCACTGGGAAACAGTACTGCACAATTGGCCGATCTGCGCGCATTGGTGCTAGCACTTGAGTTCGCTAATCCAGATGTGACCACTCTTATTGTATGCGATTCTTACTACTGTGTCCAGTCTTACAATGACCATCTATTCTTTTGGTCACAAAATGACTATAGAGATGCAAAAGGCAGCACAATCAAGCATAAAATGCTTTGGGTTCGAGTGGCAGATCTACAACAACGTCTGCCTCTCACACAGGTGGTACACACTCTTGGCCACCAGCGTGTGGGCGCACACGCTGTCGGTAACGGTTTGGCAGACGAAGCTGCCAAATCAGCAGTAGCCACGTGCTCAGTCGCAGCAGTTACCAGATCCATGTCTAAAATAGATACTGATATACTAGCAGCTATTGCTGCGACAAAGGAAGGTGCAAATTACCCTAGGGGCTTCCCTTCAAAATACTCTTATCAATTAGGTCCCGAACAGGCTCCTTATGTAAGAATTCCAAACGTTGGTGATCGGCTGATTCCCAACGCGGACCGCAGACTTTCCTTGATAACGGCAGCACACGAAGGCATGGCTTCGGCTCATGCTGGAGTGTCTGCGACGGTTTCCATCTTGAAGCAGCGTTACTGGTGGCGTGGTTTATACAAACAAACCCGTACTTATGTGCTTTCTTGTGACGTTTGTCAGCAGATTAAGCCTTCCACGGTTACTCGGCCACCACAGACCCCGCTCTGCATTTCTAACAGACCTTTTGGGTGTGTTTACCTGGATCACTGCGGTCCATTCTCATCAGACACTGCATATAAATATATCTTAGTTGCAGTGGATTCGTGCACACGTTTCATCTGGGTTTGGCCACAACGAAGTGCTGACGCTCGAAATGTCATAAGCGATTTGCGTGTCTTTGTGGGAATTTTCGCCTGTGGCACCTTCCATTCTGACCAAGGTCCAGCGTTCGCCTCTAAGGCTTACAAGGACGCAATGAGTTCACTGGGGGTGCGGGTGAAATTCTCGTCTCCGTATCGGCCTGAGGGCAATTAGATTGTTGAACGAATGAACCGTGACTTAAAGCAATCCTTGACAGCTAGAGTCTTAGGTACTGGCAGGAACTGGCTGTCCCACTTGTATACGGTACAACGTGCACTTAATAATCTCCCTAGAAGACCTCTGGGTGGGCGGATCCCATACGAAATGCTCTTTGGCATAAGAATATTTGTGCCTGACCTTGATGGTCTAGACATGGCGGCGCAATCCGCCATCTTAGATGTAGATAATCATTCTACTATGTTACAGGACTTACAAGAAGCCCGAGACAAACTTGCAATCGCACATTTACCCTCAGCCACAGACGCTGCACTGCAGATTCCGGTTGCCGGCTGGCTTCCGAGGATTGGAGATCTGGTCCGAGAGAAGGTGGACAACAAAAAAGAATTCGGCCCCTCTTATCGTGCACCGGTTCCAGTCCTTGGCTTGAAGGGTACTCGTACAGTCATCTTACCACCGCTTCCTGGTCGCAAAGAGAACAGATGCATCTCAGTGGAAAATGTCAAGCTACAACATCTGGCCGATCCTGAATAGTGTTACACCAGCGGTCTCTTGTCCTGTCATTTACCGGACGAATGTTCGTGGCCCTCCTGCCCGAACGGTCACTGATGTTGCTCTTGAGATGGTAGATTTGCCTGATCACCTGCACGACTACCCGGATTCCCCCTGCAACGAGGATACAGAGTATACCTACCCTGCCACCGAGTCCGTGGCTCATTTACCAACAACGCCACTGAGCCCAACACGTTATTCTTTTGACTCTGATTCCACCTCGGCCCTTATCCCGTCCAGATTCAGTATTTTTGTATCCTGGTACAGAGACAATTTTTTGGTCCCCCCCCATGGACGTACATCTGGTTGGTACTTTTCCTGATTTTTTTGTTCATGTCCATTGGCTTTGTCACCGTGTTTTTTCTGCTCATCAATGGACACTATTTGCCAGAACGCTCTGCAGTGAACTGTCACTGGAATTTTGGCTCCACATTCTTCATCTCACGTCATGAAGCGAGACCACACATGTGAACATTTCAGCTGTTCCAGTCGCTGATGGCATCGTTTGGGATGCAGTAAACTTCCAAATTCATGGCCCGACCGAAATTATTAATGTACCAAATGTCCTTCGTGTTTCAATGGGTGATGTCGTAAAAAGTAATATTCATTCTGACGATTGGGATGTACATGCAGTTGAAGCATTATTTACTGATTTAAAATATTATGCTGCTTTTCATGCTGAAGATCTGTACATTAATTCTGCAAGTTATGCTGATTTGTATTGTTACCAGCATTGGGGCAACCACTTTATCCATAAACCCAGTACCCTTCGGGGTGTTTTTAATTACACCCAATGGGAACATTGTCCGACCCCTTTGCCAGGTAGCTCCCAAACTCTTAAAACTAAGTTTACTTATTTTACAGATTATAATAGATCGAACCCTGGGTCCTATTTCTTCAAATTAAACACTTCATCCACTCAAAATCATGTTAACCCATACCAAATTGCTATATTCAGGTTCCTTTTTAAGCGCCTTAGCTGTGGGTGGGTATGAACATTGGTGTGACACCATTGATTTGAAAGCATGGCAGGTGCAGGGCACAGAAGCCTTGCACCGTGCTTGCCTCATCCCGGCCCAAATTCTATTTTTAAATCAGACCATATATCAAACGACATGTTGGGGTTTGGCTACGTCCAAACAATTGAATGCCCCATCCTTTCCTTTCCTTTCCTGTCTTGTCTTCCACTCCCAACGAAAGCTTGTACTTTAATATGTCCCTTACCGAATTGCAGGTTTTGTTTCAGAACAATTCGTTTAATGTCTCTACGTTTGTTCAGTCACCCTGGTTGGCTTGGCCCATTGCATCTAATGCCTGCCAACTGCGTTTTCATAACACTGATCCTGGCTACAAACAGGATAGGCCAGATCCAAGGTTTTCTGACTCTCGTACTGTTACAATGTATTCTGTTGGTAAATTGTGTAAACCGTGGTTGCAGCACTCTTCCTTAGATTCTGTTAAACAACATTTAACCCTCCTATCAGGCAACATTGATCTGTCCGACTTTGTATTAGGGCCTCGTGGTCCTCGACCAAAGAGATTCATATATGAGACTTACAATGAACTCTGGAAGCTTTCGCAAATTGAAGCTGCTTCCCGTCTTCGGGAAATCGATCAAGCAAATTTAGAAAAAGTGCTTGCTGTTGACAATAGTATTAATACCCTGTCTTCCCGCATTTACACGTTGGAGAATATTATTTCCTCTGTTGATATTGTACAAGATGATGTTTCTGTGTTATATCATGGTCAAAATCAATTGCGTTCAGTAATGCAGTTTGCATGGACTTTGCAAACACTTAAAATGGGGAAAGTTCCTTGGCAATTTTTGAACACTCTGCCTTATTCTTACCTTTTAATTTAACTGAGAAACAACGATTCATGTCCATGAAAGATGCAGCATACACTCTGTTACATATCGAAAAAATAGAGCCCTTACCATTCTCTGTTGCGGAATTGGATTCTGCCGTGTGGCTTGTACACTGGGTTATCGCTTTGCCTTTTTCATTGTTTGAATTTAGTTTGTGTATGAAGCATTATCCTGTAGGCCGTTTCCAGCCTTTGGGCAGTGCCTTCCTGCATGAACTTTGGTCCCTGCCTTTCATGTTTAAATGCTTTAGAGACGGAAGGGAGGTTTTTCTCACGGGGGAGTCATGCGATACAACTGTGGGTCATTCCCTTGTTTGCAAACACATTCAATTGCACGGGGCTTGTAACGTTTCGGCTCCGAATCTTGCTTGTGTTGAAGGGCCTTCCTGCTCCTGCTATTTCTCCGACTTTCACTGTGCTTGCAAATGGTAGCTATCTGCTTTTGAATAACCAAGACTGCTGTGGCATGCTGGCCGGCATACCCTATGTTACAGTTTCACACAGGGTTGTCTGCTGCAAAAATGTGCTTTTTCCTCCCCCGCACGACATCATAGATCGTTCCGTTTGGCCTTCCATTCCTACTCTGAGGGCAGATTTCAATAAATTGAGCAGAATAAAGGCACTGTTATTGAACCAGGAGGTCATGCTCGCGTCCGCCCGGGAGACATTCATTCTCCAGGTGGCGAGTACCCACAGTGAAATACAGGCCCTTTTGAACACTAACCTCCCACAACATTTCGGTGAATTGATTCACCGTGTTTTTAATGCATCACGCACTGAAGGTCTGGTGCACTTTTTTAAAGTTGTGGGCTCAGGCCTTGTGACCTCTTTTCAGACTATTTTTGGTGTAATCCCAGCTTTTATTCATTCCATTTTTTCCAGCGTCTTTGGTGGCTTTCCATTGATCCTCGCCTTGGCGGCTGGTATACTGCTTTTGGTCTGTTTGCTACGCAATGGCTGCACCTCCTTGGGCCCTTCTCGATCCAGGTCGTCTCCAGATGCTCCGTGAGCGCATTCTCGCTGGTTTCGGCATCCTGCCGTTGGCGACGCTCAGTGTGTCCTATAGACTGTCTTTTCGCTTTGCGTATTTCACTTGCGTGCAACCTGTGATGTCTTGCATCAGATGTCCTTTCTCGTGGTCCTTGGATTATTGCCTCTCCAATACGTCTGTCTCGACCGGATTTTGTCCTGCTGGTGGGTCCCTTACAGGCCTTTGAACGGGACTGTTCCGGTGCAGGCTACATGGCGCGTGTGGCTGCACTGGGGATTTTGGCACAATGGGATATCTGGGCGGCTGCTCAGAATCTCCTACAACAAAGTTATATTGAGTACCACGCAAGTTGTCCCGCAACATGACTGCAGCTTTGATTTACTGGACTGGATGGCGTCGTTTTTTTTCGACGATTCCAATGATGTCCTCTTGGAGGGTGTGGCGTATTTCTGCACTTACACTCTGTTGGATTGACAGGGCCTTCGAGTTCTTCGACCTGTCTCGCTGGATTTATTTATCCTCTGCAATTATTTTTTTCATCTCCCGTTCGTTGTCCTTCATGGGGATCCCTCCACGACGGACGTTTTTGTTCTGCTCCGTCTATTTGAACTCTGTCCTCATCCTATGCCTTGGCCGATGGACTGCCCAGGGGAGGGTGTCGTGTGGTTTGTGGCCTCCTGCTCTGCCTTGCTACGTTGACTTGGGCCTGGCTGACATGAGGCCTTTTTGCGCACGTTACTTTGTGCTGTTTTCTAGCCTCTGCTTCTGCCTGGCTATTTTAGCACTGTCTGCAATTTTATCATTCACCTTTTCTCCTGTTCCCTTTTGGGCTATGTCTGCACACCATGTACAAGGTCGAAAAACAACGTCCCTTGTTCCTGCTGATTTGGCCAGTCCCTCGCACTTGGACATAACACTATGTACAGCTGCCCTGGAGAAATTCGTGTGCTTTTAATATTGTGATTTTCACGGTTAGGGACAAACCTTTCCAGAGAGAAGAGCTGTGCTTGTCTGATGTAAACCTTACATCTAGATATTGAGGTATGGGGGTTCGCTCGACAAAGCCCAGAGGTCTTCTGTTTTTATAATAAACTAGCAACGGGAGGGTGGTATTGTCTTTTAGCCATATATCCACTGCTTTATGAAATGCTTTCCCCGTTTGTATTCTATGGAGTTGTAACTATGCTGCTTATATTATCCTTATGCATTATGCTGATAGTACTGGCACGTGTACTGTATCTTAGAGCACGGTAGTTGAAATAAACATTTTAAACTATACA
This sequence comes from Calotriton arnoldi, assembly GCA_963921515.1. Taxonomy (NCBI): domain Eukaryota; kingdom Metazoa; phylum Chordata; class Amphibia; order Caudata; family Salamandridae; genus Calotriton; species Calotriton arnoldi. The sequence continues at coordinate 102,747 of CAWUFW010017022.1, read as the reverse complement.
GTCTCTCTTCTTACGCACGTTGTGGACAGGTATGAGTGAGTTATGAAAGGGTGTTCTTGCTCCTGCGAGTCCTGAGGGAGATACTGTGTTCTGGGTTGTCTAATAATTGGTAACATTGTTGCTAATGAGACGCTAAAGCTAGTCGGATTGGGGTGTTAAGTCTAAGGTTTATGGTTGGCTCACCACTATATTCCGAGGTCCTATTATCCTGTGCATAGCTCTGTGTATGTGCAGAATCCCTACAACAGTAATAAATATGTAGGTAGCACCTTAAAGTTAAATTAAGGGATTTGCAACATCTAAAAGCGATCTGTTCTAACCTATGGCAAAACATTTTTGGGACCAGCAGAATGGGGAGCTCAGTCGCATCATAAATGTGAGAATCGAGCGCTTTAGCGAAGGAGGGGAGAATCCACGATAATTTTGCTCCTAGGCACAGAATTCCATGGGTCTTAATCTGGGCACTTAATTACATGTATATCTTTAACACAGTGAGTACTACAGATAAGATGTCTCCCTCTCAGAAGAAAGGTATATTTGTTGTTTTAGCAATGAGGAACTATATGCCCATATGAAATTCCTAGTTTTATGCTTTGACAGTCAGTATTGCACTTTAAGGCACATGATACTTTAATCACTAATCTTTCAATTCAAAGCATATAAAACATTAGTAAGAAATCTGCTGCATCGCCGTTTTGTAATTGGGAGAATAGGTTATGAACTATATTTATTCCCCCAACCCCGGTTTTCTAACTGGAAGAATAAATTATGAACTATAATTCCTCCCGTGAATGAGGCAGAGAGAAGTTACATGTTTCGACACCACTGCCTTTCTCAAACAAGCAAGTGAGTCATGAACTGAGGTTGCTTCCTTAAATATAGATTACAACTTAAATAGAAAAATACAGCACACTATTACAAAGAGTGTATTTTTAAAAACTGTATATAAATACACAGGACGCTCGGTTCCTAATAGACGTCTTGAACCCTTCATACATTGTGCCAAAAGTAGCAAAGCAACCAGTGTGTTGGCTGCTCACTCTAAATGCCTGATAGTAAAATTCTCCATGTGAATGTCTATATGTCGTTTTACTTCATTTTGTGGCCATATTAATTCTAAACAAATACAAATTATCCGCATATAAATCTTATGGCTCCAAGTTGGATAGCACTAAATATTTTCACAATAAATCCAAGTGGGAGACATTTGCAACATACTTTCAAGCCCATAAGAAAAGAATTTAAAGCCCATGTGGGCATAAGCATACTAAATGTACTTTAAAAGATGTGTATCTCTTCCACAGTGCTGGTTACAAACCATTGACCTGAAAATAAAAGAAGGGGAAGGAATTAACAATCCATTACCTTACGGTCCCTGAAAGATTAAAATCCATGAACAGCCAGTGTAATTGGATTGCAGTAATTAGTTTTTCATGAGTGTCTTGCAATTGGATATAGGCAATCTTTAGAAGTGATTGCTCTTCAATGTTCTAAAATTCATTTTTTGACAGGAAACACAGTACTGCCAACATACCAAGGGCATTCCAGAATATAAACCACATTAGGTGTAGTACATGTGGTGAATATATCGATTCTTTTTATTTATTGGTATCTGGAGTTATATAGGTGGTTTTATCGGGTGTGCTGCAGCAAGCCACACATTTGCGACACCTATGAAAGCCTGATAGTTTGTTCTTGAGGCACTCTGTTTTGTCTGGTAAAAGGTAACTTTTTACCAGAGCCCTTCAATGATCTTGCTTTTTTTTTTAAGTTACAGGAGGTGCACTGCCAATAGTTGATTACATATTAGTATTAATACATAGTAATCCGCAGTATAATTTTCTTAATCCATGGTGTTGTATACTAGATGTAATTAATCGAGGGATCCTGTTCTCTTGCTTTTTAATCTTAAGGGATAAGCGCTCTTCCCAACCCCACTTATTTTATTTTTTGCTTCCTGTAAAATAAGCTATCCTCATTGTCTAAAATGGGACGAGTCGAATTTTCGTTATTTAATAAAAATCTGAAATTGTTACTACAGATTCTTCAAGTTTGAATTAATTAACCATATGGGATACTCCATTTTAAGTTAGGGGGGTGGCAACTACAGGAGTGTAACAAAGTATTGCCTACTGTGGGTTTGCAGGTCATTAACTTCTCATCCTTAATTCTCAAAGTAACATCCAGTTATGTTACTTGATGGTTTTTCAGTTACTGGTCGTTAAGTTGCTCAAAAGATCTCTTGATTTCTTCATATCACCATTCCAAATCACAAAAATATCTATGTACCGAAGCCATAGAACTATATTTTTCATTTTCAGTGTATACATTTTCCCTGCCCAGACCACCTGCTCCTCTCACCAGCTCATGAGAACAAATTGGCATAACTAGGGACGAACCAGATGCTTGTCGCTGCACCTCTTGTTTGTCGATTTATAATCGGAGTTGCATGAAATATCTTTGAAAGCCAACATACAATGCATTGCAGTAGTCCAGTCTGGAAGAAAGGGCTTCAATCGGAGGTTGCCTAGCCTGTTGCAGAATAAAAGGTAGAATCTTTTTTCGTTTCTTCATAATTAAGAAACGGGAGGTCGTGAGTTTAAATATGGGATTAGAAGGACAGTTTAGAGTCGTAACAACACCCAGGTTGCGATCCGTGGTAGTATGTTCAGGGCTCAACCCCAATGATTGAGGCCACCAAGCTGAGGACCAATAAGGCACTGCTGAACACTAGTATTTCAGTTTTAACTGAATTCAATTGGAGACAATTTGCACCATTCATCCAGCTAGCTACTTGCACAAAACCGTTTTTAAATTGATTTTGTAAGTGGCTCAGGCTCCTTTTCATTCTGATTATTATTAGGGCGTCGACTGCATAGCCATAAAACTGAAAACCAAAAGAGGCAATCGGGTCAGCTAGAGGAGCGGCATAAATATTGATTATATTTATGCAGGATCTGCTGCGTAATATGAATATTTTAATAAAACAAATTGCTTCTAGCTCAAACTGACAAAGTTTCAAAAAAACGCAGCAACACGTTGCTGCGCAGTGGAAGGTCGTTCGCAAAGGTTGACTGGTCGTATTTCTGTTGCTTATTTCTGTATTTGGGTGTCAAATGGGTGCTAATGAGGTGAAACCTTTGACCTGATAGTGATTACCTGTGTAAAAATGACAACGTAATGAGGGAATACTATCATAAAATGTGCTGTTATGCTAAATAATTAAGTAAAACATGCCGCATAGTTTGGTCCTCCCCGACACATAATTCCAGTGTCCCTGGATAGATCTGGTCTTTAAAGTCCTTACACAGTCATTTATTTTGTATATAAGTGTACCCTTTACAAAATGCATGCTGTATTGTAGTTGCGAAGAATGTCAGTTTTCAAGTGCACTCTAAGACCTACTGCTTTCATGTCTGAATGCACAATTTTCATTTTTTTTTTTTACCAGGTTGTTGCTGACCGACAGACACCAAGGAAAGATGACGGCATTGTTTCTAAAGCCATGGAATACATGTTTGGATGGTAGTTCGAAGGCGGGAGAGCCTCCCTGATATAAACTTGTCAGCTTTTTTGGTTAGTTATATAACCAACGGGCAGCACTATTTCTCTGTCTACTTGGGATGGCAGTTGGCGGTCTTTTAGGATGCTGTGCACATGGAGGGAATGAACAGGAAATGTTGATTGTCTAGGTCCCCGTTATTTTAAGATAACTACATGTCGGTCATCAGTGTGAAAGTAAAATGCTGGTTCTACTGCATCCGTTACACCTATTTAATAAGGAGCAATATATATTGGACTTAAATGGTTTACATGCCCAAGCAAAGGGACACTGTGCGAATTGTGACATGTTAGTGGGCTAAGGCACAAATAATTATGTTTAATAGATTTTGTACAGCAGCGCCTTTTAACGTTTGAAAACCTTATTTGGTTGCTTTCCTTCTTCTAGACCTACCTGATTAACACATGCTCTTTTAAAATGAACATGGTCTTAATGTTTGTCACTGTCTGTTTTTCTCAGTGTTACATATTTTTAAAATTTTATTGTAAATTCACAAATAAACCTGTTGCATACATTGCAGTCTTAAGTCCTTTGAAAGAATGTTGGTGTTGTGCTCAGTGTTTCTCCATCGAAGTGTGGTGGGTCTTTCAATGTATGCAAAACAACTAATCAATACGCCCAGCAAGGGTGGGAGCAGTGGGTAAATATTCAGGCTAAATGTTTGCTGCATGGTAGCAGCTACATGGCTTCAGACTTACAGGTGCAATCTAACACAATTTCATTCATCCGAACAGGCTCTACCAACAATGAGAGCTATCGTGTACAGTCTTCGCCTAAAAGAATGTTGATTTCCAGTTAATTCGAGAATGGAAAATGATTTATCAAAGAGACAAACTCTGATGCTCTTAAGCCTCATTTTGCATTGCTATTCGCTCCAGAAGCAAACAACAAAATTTCAAGTCAGAATTTAGAGCAACATGACAGCTTAATCCATATAGCATTAATGCTTATTCCATGCCTTCCTCTTTCTGTAATAAAAGACCAGGGGCACTGCTGCACAGCACTATAAACTTTCTAAAGTTTGTCAATATTCGGTTGAAGTCACCAGTTTAATTCTGAACTGCTTACGAGGACTCCCCTTTGCTCATCTGGCATCAACCCGAGTTTTGCACTGCAAATTATAGTGATGCAGAGTAAAGTACTGAAAGGTGTGGATAAGATACGTGTGTATGTGTGTGTCTTCTGGAGTTTACCTCCACAAGTTAAGCTAAACCTGTGTACGTTCAAAACCTTGAGACCACCATATATGAAACATGTTATCGTTGTTTAGTTGCACTTACATAGCGCTGTGTGCACCACCAAAGACACCAAAGTGCTTTATGGATCTGAAAGAGAGACGTTAGTGACAGATTCCTTACCTTAGAATATCCCCAGGCGTCAGGCTGGATCCGGAAAGTTTTTGCGTAGCAGTACCCTTGCGCGTCGGTAGGCGGCGTCGTGCGGCTCCGCGTCCGTCGTCGGCGTCGTGATCGCCGGGATGACGTCGCGGGCAGTACTTAGACGCCGCCCCTGCGCGCTGACGTCAGTTCTTCTTTTTCCACGCCAGTAAGCGCAGATCCGGGAAGAGCAGTGCCCTAGTCACTTTTTGACTACTTTTTTGTGAATTTTTTCACTGTTTTCTTCTATGAGTCTTCACGACTCCTAAGGTGTCGTAGGGATGCCCGGCTTTAAGCCTTGCGAGGTCTGTGCCCGCATGATGTCCATCACGGACCCGCATCTCGAGTGTCTCTTCTGTCTCGGCCGAGACCACGACACGAAGTCGTGCCCTGACTGCCGGAAACTTCATCCGAAGGCTTTGCAAGAGCGGTCTCGAAAGCTGCTCGAGGTCCGGCAGTCGGCTCCGCTCCGCACCAAGCCCCGGTCACGGGAGAGGTCGAGGGGCCGGTCGCGGAGCCCCCATCGTTCGTCGGAATCCAAGTCTTCGCGCTCCTCCGGTAAGTCGAAGCACAAGAAGTCTAAGCGGCGTCATCGCTCTAAGACTTCGCCTCGCCGGTCTCGCGACTCGGCTGAGGCCCCTGTCGGCACCGTCCCCACGGCCCCGGACGTGCCTGTCGAGTCACCCCCGCATTACCAGTCCTTCCCGGGTTCGGGGGCGGCTCCGGCCCAAGTACAGGAGTTCCTGTCGGCCATGACCTGCCTCTTCGGGCCTCAAGGTCCCTCCGGTGCGCCTTCGGGCCCCGCGGGCCCTGATGGGGTTGCTCCGGCGTCGCCGTCGACTCCGGTCCCAGCGTCGCCTGACCCACCACCCTTCATCCCGGCCTCGGCTCCGGCCCCGGCCTCGATCCCGGCTCCGGTGGTGCCGCAACCCCCATAGACGCCGGTTGACCTAACCACGCCTCCGCCGACGCCCCCAGTGCCGTTCCTGACGCCGTCCGGGGCTCCGGACGGCGTCGTTCCCCGGTTCTCTCCGGCTCCGGACATGGAGCCGGACCGACGTCGCCCGACGCCGGTTCCGGCGCCGATGAGACCTTGGGTCCCTAATGTCCCTCCTCCATATTATGAACCTGAGGAGGACCAGGAGAGCTGGTAGGGGTCTGAGGACCCTCTCGCACAACAGTGCAAGTTTGACCCGGACTGGGTTGAGGGACTTGGGGATGCCAGTGGTCTAGACACCTCCCCTGACTCTGGCATGCTGTCTCCTCCCGTGGCTACGGAGGAGGGGGCTAATTTTGCAACGGTGTTGCGTAGAGCTGCTGGAGCCTTGAATCTCCAGTTGCCTACTGTGGCCGTCAGGACTAACCTCCTGACAGAAGTGCTTCAGCCGGCGGCCTCCTCTTCGGAGACTGTGCTGCCTTTCAATGATGCACTCACTGACGTTCTTTTGGGTGCCTGGTCCAAGCCCACCACAGGGGCTCCTGTGGATAGGAACGCGGCCCGACGCCATCGCCCTGCTCCGGGCGACCCCCTGTTTCTCTCCCAACACCCCACCCCTGAGAGCTTGGTTGTCCAAGACTCTGCCTCCCAAACCGCCTTCCCTACCGCCCTCCGGATAGGGAATCCAAGCGCCTGGACCACTTTGGGAAGAAGGCTTTCTCTTCCTCCAGTGCTGGCTTGCGGTCCGTCAACACCGCTTGCCTCTTGGGCCGATATACCCACTCCCTGTGGGATTCGGTGGCGACTGTTTTGCCGCAGTGTTCTGAGGAGGTCCAGACACTGCTTACCCGCGCCATTGCGGAAGGGCGAGATGCGGCTAAATACACCATACGTTGTGGCCTTGATACCGCCGACTCGCTGGGCAGATCGCTTGCAACGACGGTGGCGCTGCGTCGCCACGCCTGGCTGAGGACCACTGGTTTTTCGGGTGATGTCCAGAATACCCTCATGGACATGCCCTTTGATGGAGTCGGTCTTATTGGTTCAAAAGCAGACCATGCGCTGGAGCGTTTCAAGGACTCGCGGGCTACTGCCAAGTCCCTGGGCCTTGCTGTTGTGCGCCCTCCGCTCTCATCTGCTTTTCGCCCCTTTCGTGGCCACGGAAGGGGCGCCCAGTCACGTCAGCAGCCCGGCCAACGGCCCGCGCAGCAAGCGCCTTCGCGAGGACGTGGATACCGCTGTGGCGGTTCGGGCAACCAGCGTGCGGGTCAGGCCACCACCTCCAACCCGTCCGCGGCCTCCAAGCCCTCCTAGTCCCTCCTTTCAGGTGCACAGCACGCCAGTAGGGGGCAGGGTCCGCCATCACCTTCACCACTGGCGTCCCATCACCTCGGACAGGTGGGTCTTGGACATTGTCCGAAGGGGCTACTCCCTCCCCTTCGAGACCACCCCCCAGCCATGCCACCTCAATTCCACCGCATGTCAGGGGATCACTTGGTGCTTCTGCAGAAGGAAGTCACGGCCCTCTTGGCCAAGAGGGCCATCGAGCATGTTCCGACCCCAGAAGTAGGACGTGGTTGCTACTCCCACTACTTTCTGGTGCCCAAAAAGGACAAGGAGGACATGCGTCCTATCTTGGACCTCCGGAACGTCAATCGCTTCCTCCGGAAGGAGAAGTTCAAGATGCTCACCCTAGCTCAGGTCTTGACTGCCCTCGACCCTGGAGACTGGTTGGTAGCGTTGGACTTGCAGGACGCTTATTTCCACATCCCCGTCCTGCCGGCCCACCGGCGTTACCTACGGTTCACGGTAGGCCTCCAGCATTTTCAGTTCACCGTGCTCCCCTTTGGCCTTACCAGTGCCCCTCAGGTGTTCACGAAAGTGATGGCGGTGGTCGCAGCTCATCTGCGCCGAGCTGGGGTTTCAGTCTTCCCCTACCTCGACGACTGGCTGCTGAAGGCGGGCTCGTCCCAGGCAGTCGTCTCCCACCTCCAGACTACGGCCGAACTCCTGCACTCGCTGGGGTTCTCCATCAATGTGCCGAAGTCACATCTGATTCCTTCTCCACAGCTCCTTTTCATCGGAGCAGTTCTGGACACGACGCAGTTTCGGGCCTATCCTCCCGAACGGCGAGTCCGGGATATTCAGGCTATGATTCCGATCTTTCAGCCTTTATCCTGGGTTTCGGTACGGATGACCCTGAGGCTGCTGGGCCTCATGCATCCTGCTGGTCAATCATGCCAGATGGCATATGCGGGCTCTGCAGTGGGACCTGAAGTTCCAGTGGGCGCAGCACCAGGGCAACCTGTCCGATCACGTCCAGATCTCGGAGGGGACTGCAAAACAGTTGCAGTGGTGGTTCACGGACCGGCAATGGGTCATGGGCAGATCCCTCTCCCTTCCCCAGCCAGAGCACACAGTTGTGACGGACGCGTCCCTTCTGGGATGGGGCGGTCACATGGGAGAGGCGGAGATCAGAGGCCTCTGGTCTCCGGCGGAGTCCCGGCTCCATATCAACCTTCTGGAGCTCCGGGCGATCCGGCTTGCACTCAAGGCATTCCTTCCCTCTGTCAAAGGGAAGGTTGTGCAGGTGTTCAGACAACACCACCGCCATGTGGTACTGCAACGGGCGGGGTGGGGTCGTGGACCCTCTGTCAGGAGGCTCTGCGCCTCTGGACATGGCTGGAACATCAGGGCATGTTCCTGATGGTTCAACACCTGGCAGGTTCCCTGAAAGCCAGGGCGGACGAACTCAGCCGCAGGTGCATGATGGATCACGAATGGCGTCTTCACTCGGAAGTGGCGCAAGGACTCTTTCTACAATGGGGAGAGCCTTGGTTAGATCTATTCGCCACCGAAGAGAACGCGCAATGTCATCAGTTCTGCGCGTTGGAATTTCCAAGGCGGCACTCGCTCGGCGACGCTTTTCGTCGCGAGTGGAGTTGCGGTCTGTTGTACGCCTTTCCGCCTATACCACTTCTACCCAGAGTGTTGAAGAAGATTCGGCACGACCGGGCCCAAGTCATCCTTGTGGCTCCGGACTGGGCTCGAAGAGTTTGGTATCCCGAGCTACTCAGTATGAGCGTAGATCCCCCGATCCGTCTGCCTCTTCGGGAGGATCTTCTGTCGCAGCAGCAGGGGACGGTCCTCCACCCGAACCTGTCCAGCCTCCACCTGCTTGCGTGGAGATTGAGCGGCGGCAGTTGATTCCTTTCGACTTGCCTCCCGAAGTTTGTAATGTGATTCTGGCAGCCAGGCGTCCCTCCACTAAGGTGGTATACGCCTGCAGGTGGAACAAATTTGTGGCATGGTGCACAGCAAAGGCTGTGAACCCTCTTTCAGAGGTCCTTCTGTTCCTTCTTTCTCTGGCCCAACAGGGTTCTGCCCTGGGTACCATCAAGGGTTATCTCTGTGCTATCTTGGCCTTCCTCAGGCTCCCTGATCAGCCCTCCCTTTTCAAGTCCCCTGTTGTTAACAGGTTCTTAAAAGGCATTACACACCTCTTCCCTCCTGTTCCGTTTGTGATGCCTCAGTGGGACTTGATCTTGGTTCTTACCTTTTTAATGTGCGCTCCCTTTGAGCCTCTACATAACTGTCCTCTTCGTCTTCTTACTTTGAAGACAGCCTTTCTGGTGGCCATCACCTCCGCTCGGCGGGTGAGTGAGCGCCAGGCTCTATCATGCAAACCTCCCTTTCTGTCTGTCCATCCAGACAAGGTTGTTCTTAGGACGCGTCCGTCCTTCTTGCCAAAGGTGGTTACTGCCTTCCACATTGGGCAGACCATCACTTTGCCTACCTTCTTTCCGCCTCCGCATCCTTCCAGAGAGGAAGAGAGGCTCCACCGTCTGGACCCAAAACGTGCGCGCTCCTTCTATATCGACCGCACCAAACACTTCCGGGTGGATGACCAGCTCTTTGTTGGCTACGTGGGCGCCAAAAAGGTCAGGCGGTGCACAAACGAACCATCTCCCGCTGGGTTACCTTGTGCATCAAGGCCTGCTATTCTTTGGCTAAGAAGGAGCCTCCTGTTGGGCTGCGTGCCCATTCCACCAGGGCAACGGCTGCTACCACGGCTTTAGGCCGCGGTGTTCCGCTGCAGGATATATGTCGGGCAGCTACGTGGGCCTCGCACACGTTTACAAAGCATTACTGCCTTGACAGTCTGGTCCGGAGGGACGGCTTATTTGGCCGTTCTGTCCTCCGGGACTTCCTTGTCTGATCTTTGTTCGCAGACCCACCACCGGGGTTGGTATTGCTGGGGTATCTATTCTAAGGTAAGGAATCTGTCACTAACGTGTCTCTTTCAGATGCACAAGTTACTAACTTGTGTAACGATATATCTGTAAGAGACAGTAGTTAGTGACAGATTCCTTACCGCCCCACCCATCCTCCCCGTTCTGCGAACTGATTTCTAGGGTTAAGGACATCCCTTTCAGGGCCCTAGTATTTTTCAGACACCTATGTCAGCTTCTTGCATGGCTCTGCGTTCCTGGCGCGGAAAGTCGTGTACAGAACTGACGTCAGCGCGCAGGGGCGGCGTCTAAGTACTGCCCGCGACGTCATCCCGGCAATGCCGACGACGGACGCGGAGCCGCACGACGCCGCCTACCGACGCGCAAGGGTACTGCTACGCAAAAACTTTCCGGATCCAGCCTGGGGATATTCTAAGGTAAGGAATCGGTCACTAACTACTGTCTCTTACAGATATATCGTTACACAAGTTAGTAACTTGTGCACTAGTAGGATACTACTCCTTTGGGTGTGCTCGTTTGAATGATTTGGGTTTATAGTGACCTATGTGGAAAGTGTTATTGTGCTGTGCGTGATGACCAGAGTTATCGTATTAAGTCATTGTGCTTTGGCTTGTAGTGGAGTGTAAATTAGTTGGGGTTTTTTGGGTGGGGGAGAAGGAGCATGTCATATAGGCACGGGTCATTACCAGGTAGGATCCCAAGGGTGATGCCAGTGTGGTACAATTTAGCAACCAGCCATCCCATTAGGGATGGGTGTGCATGCAGTTAAGGACTAGTGGGCAGTGTCCTGGTGGAAAGGCTCCAGGTGTAAAGAAAGGCCTCCATCCTGTCCTGGAGGTTGCAGATGACCCGCTCATAGCAGGCTGTCTGGTACATCAACGAGAGCCATTCATCATGGGAAGGGAGGTGGGGGGGGGGGGGGGGCGCCAGTGGCAGAAAATTCAAATGTTAGCCGTGGTGAGTGCCGTATGCAGGAGATGGCCCTGTAGAATGGAGAGGTCGTGGAGTCTGAGAGGTCATGCAGAAGGATCAGGGGGCGAGACAGGAGTCACGACAGGCAGAGTCTCACTGAGCATAATGCCAACTGCCTCCCAAAACGGATGTATTGAGGGACAGTCGGGGAGAACGTGCAGAAGGTCAAAGCATTCATGGGGGGCAGCTTCAGAAATTTGCATGAGGTAACAGGCCTGCTGCTCGCAACTTCATGGTAGTCCAGTGCCGGTCATGCAGTGATTTTAAAAAGGCAAAACTTCAATCTCGCCCCACGATCAAGTGCCTCCAGGATTTCAGCCCAATCCTCCAGTTCAAATTCCGTCGAGTCTGGTTTGCCATGTGGTGCGGAGGCTATTGAGGAGGTGCAGGGAGAAAAAATTACGGCTTAGGCTTAAGAGGCTATAGGAACCGGACATCACCCCACGGAAGTGGCCCCACGTCCTAAGATAGACCACAGGAGAGGATTGGGGGACCCAGGCTCTTGTACCCAGACTATATTTGAGGCAATACTGTAGCAGCAGATAGCTCAAGGACTAGCGGACCATCGCGAAGGATTTGAGGGCACCTTGGTCAAGGATTTGAGGAAGACTGCTGATGCCCGCTAAGCACCACGCCTCCCAGTTCAACATCTTGCCACCTATGCGTAGGCTAGAGTTGTCCCACAGTGGTGCATGGTCATGGGGAAGGGGGTCCACCCCAAAGAGGTGTTGGGCCTGTCGCCATGATTTTACCATGGCTTGCAACATTGAGTTGGCAGAGCCCAACGTGCGAGCCACCCTTGTAGAGTGGATGCAATCCCTGCGGGCAATCCAGCAGTGCACGCTCCACTAACACCCACTGCGGTGAGTCCCGAGTCCCCGGGAGCATGTAAGCACGCTGTGATAAGTGAAGGGCTAAGGCGTAGTGCTCAACAGAGGGAAGACCTAGGCCCCAACATGAGCAATAAGCCAGGAGTTTGGCGCTGGCAAAGTGGGGCCCGGAGGCCGCCAAGATGAAAAACCATGTACTCTGATACACTGAGCGCAGTAAGGCGAGAGGTACGAAATAAGGGCAGCATACAGAGGACGTAGATATAGCGTGGCAGCGTCTCATTCTCACCACCTGTACCCTCCCCCATAATAGCTGTCCGAGGTGGGCCCACTTATCAAAATCCTGCTTCATACGTGCCAGCAGGGGATCAAGGTTGTCTGCCACTATTCAGTCCACGCCTCGGTTTACATAGACCCCCAGATACTTGAGGCGCGAGGACTTCCATTGGAAGGGGTAGGTGGACACCGCATGTCATATGGGCAGTATTTTGTTTCATTTTGTATTATATTTTTTCGTGCTGTATTATAGTCTCACGAATGGCATCTCATGTTTCCTGTTCCCTTTTCATATTGTTTTGCTCTGAAGTCTCAAAGAATTGAAAAGAAAAAAAAAATTACAGGGAAACTATTTAAAAAAACAAGTCAATATCGCTGGTTCTACTAATTGGATTTTTGTTTTAGTCTGGTTTTATTTATTAAATTAAGCTTTTTTTTTTTTTTTCTAACCTGGTGAGGGATTCTTTTTCTGTAGGGTTTTCCACCGTTTGTAGTGTTGCATAAATACTTTATGCATTGCCTCCAAGTTAAGCCTGGCTGCTCTGTGCCAAGCTACCAGGGGGTGAGCACAGGTTAATTTGTGGTTGTGCCTTAACCTGACTAGCGTTGTAGTTGCTGCTTGACCAGGGCTCTCGCCCCAGTCAACCAGTAACCCAATTTCTAACATTGGTGATCAGCAGTGAGGATTGGACTTGTGTTTGTGCATTGCAATACAGTGATCTGGTGTACACTACCGTCCCATATTTAAGACCAATTAGAGTTTTAAATTCTCCCTGATTGGCATTTTTGTTTAAATTTCATTCCTACTCTACCTGACTGGTCTGTGAAATCACCTCCAAAGATTGAGTTTGAGCTTACCAACCTGAAGAGCTACATTGAGGCTCAGCTCAAGGTGTTTTACCAGGAAAGGGGGCTGCCTGCTAAAAGGAGCATCAAGAAGGTGGAGCTCCAAAAGGCCTTGAGATGAGATCATGGGCAGAGGTCCGCCAGTCACAACAGATGACCGGAAGGAACAGGAGAAGGGAGGATCCGAGCAGGACCTACAGGAAGGTCTTGGCATGCAGCCTGTTGAGAGAATGGTGGGGGGGGGGGGCAAACTACTCCCAGGTTTGAAAATACCCTCCTGTTTAGGGAGCAGTGTGTGTTCTCATACAGACTTTCCCCAGAGGAGCTGGCAGAAAGGAAGACCGAGGGAGCATTTAAACTACAGATGGCCCATTTGAAAGTGGAGGAGAGGAAACTGGCCATGGAGGATAAAATTACCTTGGAACGTTTTGGCTCATGAGAGGAGCTGGACATCAAGGCCAGATGGGCAGAGTCCAGCAGTGATGGTGGCAGCACTCCTACATTGCCCTCTGGAGACATGAGGGTCCATATTCTCAAAGGTCCGGTGCCTGACTGTTTTGAGGGGCAGGGGACGAAAATGACCAGTGGTTTGAGGCTTATGAGATTGCCATACAGATGCACAAGATCCCTGAGGAGAATGGGGGTAGAGGGGCTAGTTGGGGAAGGCATATCCCTACGAAGGGAGGGACACCCTACTGGCCCTAGAGAAAGGAGACGGTATGAGGTATGCCCCAATGAAGGGAGCCTTTGCCAGGAAGTATAATCTGACTCCGTGAAGTACAGACAGAAGCTTCGGAACAGTTAAACTGGCCCAACAGACCTGGGTGAATTGTGTGGATTCTTTAGGAATGTTTCGTACTCCTGGTGGAATGTTGGAGTGGGGAGAATTCTGGTGGCTGGCAGTTAGTAGCTGTGGGCTAGATGGAGTTTGCTGCATCTGGAGAAATAAAGATAAAAATGTACACGTGTGTAAATTATCATATATTTTGGTGACGAGCATCCGTGCAGGGGACGGACATCTTATCCAGAGCCCTCCACCTCTGGAAAACCTATCTGTTGAAGCGAAGCCTAAGTGAAGTGATGCAGAAATGTAAGTGATCTATTTTTTCACTTCGGAAGAGCTGCGGTGTGGAAATGAGTGACTTAATTATTATTGGGTAGAAATTGGAGTATGTTCTTCCACTGTACTGTTTAAAAAGATAAAGAAATGCATTGAAGACAGGCTGCTGTGCGAGCCGTATCGAAAGAATCTGCAGTCACTCGTGTGTAATAAGTGGCTGCCTAAATTGTATGGTGGCAAGGCGTTGCTGGCAGAGGAGCCCCCTATTTAATTAAAATTCAAATTTGAGGCTAGAGTCCTGCAATTTGTTCGAGGTACGGCCCTCGAGTGCTGCTATTCAAGCGCATGGAGATCCTTCAGGCTCTTGAGTGCTGTGTATGCCGGTGTCAAGCCCGCATCTGGCCAGGAACGCTGTCGCTGCAATCTGAAGCAGCGTTGGCTGCATTACCTGACATATTGGAGCCCAGCGGGAAACTGAAAGGAGCCCACCATCTCACGAGTGCATACGGTACTGAAATATTAGAATTATTATATTAACTTGTTGTATTAGTTACTTATTTTTAGCTAGCTTTTTTAGTTTGTTGAATTAATATTATTTTATAGGATGGCTTAACAGAGTATGATGGCACCAGCCACCTTTTTACCAACACCTGGTGAACCAGCAATCCCATGGAAAAGGTTGAAAAATATGTTCTTCATTTATGCCGACAATAGGTGGTTACAAGTACGGACCAATAAGAAACAAGTCTTTAATTTACATCATTTGGGGGCCGAAGGGAAGTGAGTGTATGATCTTTCGGAGGTGTCTCTGGGTGTTTAAGATGGTCAAGCTGCCAATGTGTATGTCACTAATAATGCTTGATAAACGTTTTATACCAGAGGTAAATATTGTTTTTAACGGGCACAAATTCATTTCTCTCATTCAAATAGACGATGAAGATATCTTGACTTAAGTGGCTGCATTAAGAGGGTTGGCCATTACCTATCAATTTCAGCATTAAGCAGACAGTTTGATTTGAGACTAAATTATGTGCTGTACAAATAACAGGTCCAGGAAAAGTTATTAGCAAGAAATTCAAATTTAGAAGAGACCATCCATGGTGCAAAAAGTATGGAGGATACTGCAATGTGGATAAAAGGAATGGATACAAGTAATGATAGTGCAAACTCTGAGAAAGGTGTGGTTGAAGTGAAAGAATTGAAGAGAAAAAAAGACGGAACAAGTGGTGGGGCAAGTACTGGAGCAAATAAAAGTGTGGGAAATGAACAAAGAACTATTTGTTATAGATGTGGAAGTCCAGGGCTCCAGGACTGTTTGGGGCTAAAAATGTGATTTGTAGGAGTTGTGGCAAGAGAGGTCATCTACCTAGGGTGTGTAAAATGAACTCACAAGTTATTAAGCTGGTCGATGATGTGTGTGAAGATATTAAGGAAGTATTGACAGTGGAACATACAGTGCAGGGAGTACAGGAAATGGGTTCTAATGGAAATACAGAAAATAATGGAGGAGGGAAAATGAAAAGTACAAGCAGGTTGGAGAAGCCACATTGTGATGTGGCTTTGGATGGAGTAATGATTCAGGTATTAGTTGACTCAGGAAACTTATTCATGCTCATCAGGAAAAACACTTATGAAAAACAGTTCAAAGGAACTATAGAGGAGTTGCAAGTGTCTGATATGAAAGAGGTAGGTTACGGTGGGAAGAGGATCGAGATCATAGGAATGAGGTGGATGTATATTGCATTCAAGTTTAGAGTAGGAAGAGTGTACATAACTAAGGAAGGTTCAGATCTTTTAAGGTGGCATCAGATGGATATGAACATGGTCCTGGACCCTAATGCTGATGTCACTGTCATGATGATAGAAGCAGTCAATGGACAGCAGAGTGGGGAAACCGAATGTGATGATGTAGTGAAAAAGTTCCTTGTGTTTTTTTCTGAGAAACTAGGGTTATTGAAGGGTTTCACCCATAAAATAATTTTGAAAGAAAAAGCATAAATTAAGACCTGGGCTTACTTGATGGGCGAGCCACTGAAAAAAGAGTTGGACAAGCTGCTTGCAGAGGGAATCCTAGAACCAAGTGAGTCCTCGGAGTGGCTATCTCCGGTGGTGGTGGCTCCGAAAGATGGTAGGAGGATTCACCTATGTATTGATTTGCAGGAGCTGAATAAGAATATATGGGTGGACAGGCAGCCATTTCCATATATTTCAGAGTTGATAAGCCTGATGGGTGGAGGAAAGTGTTTGTTTGCTCGACATGTCGGCAGCATACCACCAAGTAAATCTATATAACTTAATTCGTTACACCTTTGGGGGCTTTTTGATATCTGATGATGCCATTTGGCCTCGCATCTGCCTCAGCTGTTTTTCAAAAGAATGATGTAGAGTATTTTTAATGGTTATGAAGAAGGTATTATGTTTTCAAGATATTTTGGTGGTATGTGAACCTAGAAAGGACCATGATGAGGTGTTGATGGGAGCTTTGTCAAGAATTGAGAAACATGGACTCGCCATAAAAAAAACTGTCAGCTGAAGAAAAAGAAAGTAGATTTAGGCCATGAAATTTCATCAACAGGAATGAAGCCAAAGAAAAATATCAACGCTGTGATGGCTGCGCCTACACCCCAGAATAAGGAACAGTTGAAGTAGTTTATTGGACTTGCAGAATATTGCTCTAAATTTATTTACAATTTCATAGGAAAATTGAACCTATGCGACTGTTGTTGATTTGTGGGCGGCTCGCCATCGTCATTTTAATGTGAATAACAAAACAATGGTTACGACTGATGCCAGTAACATCGGTTTGGGAGCTATGTTTATTCAAAGGGTGGATGGGCAGGAGAGGATAGTAGGGTTTGCATCCCGAAGACTGCAAGGTGCAGAACAGTCCTATTCCACTATAGTGAAGGAAGCATTGGTATGCTGTTGGGGGATAAACCATCTCAGGTATTACTTGTGGGGGTTACCCTTTACTGTCTGAACTGACCAAGTCATTGCTGCATATATTTAAGTGTTGCAGGGTATTAGAAGGTGGTGTGACGCCTAGAATAATGCGATGGTTGTTAACAGTGATGGACTTCAATTTTGCAAAGGTAGAAGAAATGTTACCAACTGTCACGGTTGCTACTGGATGATAGTTTGTGTGTTGAGGTTGAAAATGAGAAGGAGGATGTGGACATTTGTTGTGAGTGAATTTGCGTTGACAGAAGAAGAATGGAGAGATGCTGTGGAGAAGAATGAGACCTAGGAACTCAACTGTCTTATAAGTGGCGGTTCAAGTCGGAACAGTTGAAGGTGAAAGGATAAGGCCCTATAGTGTGGTGAAGTATGAGTTGAGCATTCATGGAGTTAAGGTTTTGAATCATAGTTATTCCACCAGGTAATTTGAGGGCAAGGTTGATTAATATGGGGCATAAAAGACATCTAGGCAGAAGCTTCACTAAAAGAAGGTTGAGGCAGTTTTTCTGGTGGCCAGGAGGATTGGATAGAGAGGTGGAGGACAAACTGAAGGTTTGTAATGCATGTGGAAAGAGTGATCAAAGCAAAGTTAGTAGGGAACCACCTTTAAGTTGTAGAGCATTGCCAAACAAACTCTGGGAACGATTGGCAATGGATTTCATTAGTCCAGTTGAAAGACTTGGTAGACGAGATAGATTTTGGCTGTCATTTTGGACTACCACGGTAAGTGGTTTGTTGTGAAAGGTATGGAAGAAATGAGCGCGGAGTGTGTTTTGAAGTTCTTCAACGAGGTGTTCATGGAGGAAGGGATTCCTAAAGTGATTACTACAGACAATGGAGTACAGTTTACTTCATCAATGATGGCAAACTTATTGAGATAACTAGGTATTAAGCATGAAAGAGTGGCATTGATCTGATAGATATCTAGCCGCAGATTGCTTACCTTTGAATTTTCCAGGTGTCAGACTGGATCCAGAATATTTTTCTTCAAGCAATATCCCTGGGCGCTGGTAGGTGGCATCGGTCACCACCGTATGACAACGTCTTCTGCGCTGTAGTGACATTTATATAGGCACCACCTTGGTGCACAGTCAGTTCTTTTCGTGCTAGTCAAGCACAGATCTGTGAAGAGAGGTACCCTCTGTCACTTTTTGACAGGATTTTTTTACATTTTGTCTACCCCTTTTTGGTGTGATAGGTTTTTTAGTCCCGTCTAGAAAGTCTTCTGGCTTCAAGCTGTGCGGCGTCTGTCACTGCGCCATGTCTTTTATAGACCGGCACCTAGTCTGCCTGTGGTGCCTGGAACATGACCACAACTCAAATTTGTGGTTTAACTGCCGGGCCATAGTTCTGAGGCTTTGATAGAGCGGTCCCTAAAGCTGCTTGCGACCTGGCAGTCGGCAGCACGTCGTATGACTCCTCTGAGATCTCGTTAGTGAGGAAGTTCTGGGCAACGCTCCAGGAGTCCCAAGTCCTTTGTCCCACTCCAAGTCATCAGGACATTCCGGTAAGAGGCATAAAAATGCATAAGAAGTAGAAACATGCTTAGACTTATCCCCGTCCGTCGGCCGATGTGACAGAGGAGTCTTGACATTCTAGGCCTCGTTCTTTGGAACCCGTGCATGGGTCGGATCTGCACGTCCCGGATTTTCTGGTAGCCGGAGCGACCCCTGCCCAATTACATGAATTTTAATAGGCAATGTGCCTACTTTTTTGGGCAACCTGACTCCACTGGTGCGCCTTTTAGCCCCGTGGGGTCAGAGAGGCTACATCTGGTTCTGCAACGGCTGCTCTGGCCCCCAAGACCCGAACCCACCCCCCAACCACCCCCACGAAATGGATCCGGGCCAATGCCGGTTGTGCCATTATGACCGACGCAGACTCCTGACGCCGCCAGTGCCCCCGGCAGCCTCATTCTCATTCCTGACGACCCGGATCGGCGCCTACTGACACTGATCTCAGCGCCAACAGAACCTACAGGTCGTAAGTTGTTTTCGCAGCCTTTTTCTGAAGGGCCGGGAATGGAAGAAGATTGGGAGGGGTCACTGGAGCCTTCACAGGAACAGCTTTATCAAGAAATGGCCTGGTATGAGGAATTGGGTGAGGCCAGCAGACCGGATGCCTATCCAGATTCTGGCCTGCTTTCTCCCCCTACCGTGGCTACGGAGGAGGGAGCATCCTATGCTCTGGTGGTGTGAAGGGTGGCTGAAGTCCTGGAACTTCAGCTCCCTTCTGTGGTGGTCAAGACCAATATCTGGACAGAGGTCCTTCAGCCAGGTGTCTCCTCTTCGGGACGCTTGCTGCCCTTTAACGAGGCCTTAACGGATGTCCTACTGGGTACCTGGTCCAAGCCCAGCACAGGGGCTCCTGTGAATGGGACGATTGCCCGCCGCTACCGTCCTGCCCCGGGCGACCCAAGCTTCCTCACTACCCAACCTACCCCAGAGAGCTTGGTAGTCCAAGCCTCTACCACCCAGAACGTGTTCCCCTCTGCTGCTCCAGACAGGGCATCCAAGAGCCTAAACAGTTGGGGTAAGAAAATGTTTTCTTCCGTCAGCCTTGCATGGCAGTTGGTGAACACCGCATGCTTATTGAGCAGTTATTCCGACTCCCTGTGGTAAATGGTTACGCAAGTGCTGCCACAGGTCCCAGGGGAGGCCCAGGCCTTCCTCTCCCAAGCAGTGTCAGATGGGAGAGATGCAGCGAAGTTCACCATTTGATGTGGTCTCGACACAACTGACTCGCTGGGCAGAGCGATTTCATCGACTGTGGTTGTTCAATGCCATACCTGGTTGAGAACATCTAGCTTTTCAGGGGATTTAGAAGCCTCGCTCATGGACATGCCCTTTGATGGCACTTGTCTCTTCGGAGACAAAGCAGACATGGCGCTGGAGCATTCTAAGGACTCGCGGGTCACGGCCAACTCCTTGGGCTTCTCAGTGGCCGCACCACCCCAGTCTGCCTTTTGCCCCTTTCATGGCTATGGAAGGGGCTTTCAGCCGCGTGAGCCATACTCCAGCCATACTCCAGCCATACTCCAGCCATACTCCAGCCATACTCCAGCCATACTCCAGCCATACTCCAGCCACCTCAGCGCAGCCGAGGGCGAGACTCGTTCTGACCCCAGGGTTCTACCGGCAAGAGTTCCAGTCAGACCACCACCCATCTTGCAGCCTCCAAACACTCCTAGTCTTGCCCTTCTAGATCATGGGTGACCAGTTGGTGGCAGCAGGATTAGCCATCACCTCCTTCGAGACTACCCCTCCATCCATACCTCCCTCTCCTTCGAGACTACCCCTCCATCCATACCTCCCTCTTACGACTTGCTGACAGAGCATCATCTGACTTTGCTTCAGGAGGAAGTCATGACTCTCTTGGCCAGGGAGTCATAGAGAGTGTTCTGGCGCCAGAAATAGGCTGTGGTTGCTAATTCTGCTACTTTTTGGTCTCGAAAAAGGACAAGGGTCTTCGCCCTATCCTAGATTCACAAGCCCTCAACTACTTCCTCATAAAATAAAAGTTCAAGATGCTCATACTAGCTCAGGTCCTATCTCCCCTGGATCCAAGAGACTGGATGGTAGCGTTGGACTTGCAGGATGCTTATTTTCACATCCCCGTCCTGCCTGCTCATTGGCGCAACCTGCGGTTTACGGTAGACCACTAGCCTTTTCAGTTCACTGTGCTCCCCTTCGGCCTTACCAACGCCCCTCAGGTGTTCACCATGGTTATGGCAGTGGTCACAGCTCATCTGTGCAGATCGGGGGTGCCGGTCTTCCCCTATCTCGACGACTGGCTGTTGAAGCCGAGCTCACCCTAGGCTGTCTTCTCACACTTCCAGACTATGGCAGACCTCCTTCATTCGCTGGGGTTCACTGTCAACGTGCCAAAGTCACACCTGACTCCCTCTCAGACGCTCTTTCATCGGAGCTGTTCTGGACACAGTGCAATTTTCTGGCCTATCCTTCCGAGTGGTGAGTGCAGGATATTCAGGCTATACCGATGTTTCAGCCTCTATCCTGGATTTCGGTGAGAATGACTCTGAGGCTGCTGGGCCTCATGGCCTCCTGCTAGTGGCACATGCCAGATGGAAAATGTGGGTTCTGCAGTGGGACCTGAAGTTCCAGTGGGCGCAGCGTCAGGGGAACCTGTTGAACCTGTCCCTTTTTGCAGGGTAATCACAGAACTTTTTTGTCTTCCTCCTGTATTTTTTCTGTCTGTTTTTGTTGGTTTTATGACTCTGGGCACTTTACCACTGCTGATCAGTGCTAAAGTGCATGTGCTCTCTCCTGTAAACTTGGTGAGATTGGTCTACACCTCTTTGGCATATTTATTTTACCTGCAAGTCCCTTGTACAGTAGTATCCTATATACCCAGGGCATGTAAATTAAATGCTACTAGTGGGCCTGCAGCGCTGCTTGCGCCACCCACTGAAGTAGCCTTTCAAACCTGTCTCAGGCCTCTGCCGCTTCAGGGCCTGTGTGCGCAGTTTACTGCCACAGTGACGTGGCATTTAAAGTGTTTGCCAAGTCAAACTCCCCTTTTACTACATATAGGTCACCCCTAAGGTTAGGCCCTAGGTAGCCATATGGGCAGGGTGCTGTTTAGGTAAAAGGTAGGACATGTGCCTTTGTTGTGTGGCATGTCCTGGTAGTGACAAACAGCCTATTTGGTTTCTCACGGCTGTGAGGCTACTCCTCTCATAGGTTTGCATTGGGAATTCCCTGATGTGTTTCAGTGGTAATTTCTGATCTGAAAGGGGTAGGGTGGCCATATTTGGTATGTTTGGAATAGTGTTGATCAATCCTGCTTGTTGATTAAAGCAGATTTTATATTACTATTTTAGAAATGCCACTTTTAGAACCGAGCATTTCTGTGCGCTTATGGCTTTGTGCTTTGCAGCCTGACTCCAATCGGCGTCTGGTTTAGACTGACAGGGGCCTGTTTTGTGCATTTGCTCTAGATGGTCACAAGGGGGGTTGAGGTGTGTCCTGCCTTTCCTAGGTGACTCGTAGCCAGGCTGAATAGACCTGTCTGCATTTAGAGTGGTGGGAGGAGTTTTCACTAGCACCTGAATAGGGCTATGCCTGTCTTTCACTGCTGTCTCCACCCCCTGTAGTGTCTGGAGCCAGGGCTGGGGATTGAATGTGGGTATTGTGCATGTCTGAGGTTTGTTTGAAGTACCCCCAGAATAAAGACTTTGTGAGTAGAAGTACAGGGGCTGTTACCCCATGATTTTAGACACTGCGTGGACTTGTAACCAGACGCTGCTGGCTCTACTAACTGCACATTGCCAGGAGGAACTGTTATGCTGCCATGAGGAACCACCATGGGACTTTGCTTATTGTGCTGACCTGCCCAGAAGGACCCTGGGTGCTGGACTACTGCCTGTACTCCTGCTGTGGTGCCCCCAGTGCTCTCCAAGGAGTGCTGTTTCTGCCCCTTGTCTCTACAACTTAGCGCCTGGTGAGCGCTTCAGCGCCAGGCACCAAAGAAAATAAAGCGAAGTGTGCTGAGAGCTTCAGGTAAGGGAGGGCGTGTGCAACAGAGGACCAGTGTGGTGCACTGGGCACACCGGAGTCTGAGTTTGGTTGCCTGCACGGGCCTCTCCCAGCGAGGAGATCAGTGAATCTCTGGGGCCTTGCAGGGCAGCACTAAATTGGACCACCTGCTCTTACCTGTCCTATTGCCGAGGCAACAATGAGCCACCAGTGACACTGGAGCGGGCAGCTCCGCCCCTGGGATCAGCGTGATCATGTGTGATTGCCAAGGGTCGGAGCGAGTGCCCTCCTGCAGAGCCAGACTTTAATGAGAGGCCGCCAGTCCCCCACTGGAGCCCTGCCCCTGCTGCAGAGGGCATCCCGTCCGGGTTGGGGACAGACCTCTGTGTTGCCAAGAGGGTATCAGACTGGCCGGCTGCACAGCGTGTTTGCAGGTAGCCGCGGTTGAAGAATAGAGCAGATGCTCCTTGGGTTAGTTGACTGCCGGTGCAAGTTGCAGTGCACCACTTTCTGGCTGCCCTGAAAAACGAGACCTCTACTGGGCTGCAGGAGTGGTGACCGACGGAGGCTTCGCTCCATATTGAGGCCAATCCGGACCATGAAGAGAGCCCGGGGTGAGAGCGTAAGGCTTGACTCTGGTGGCATTTTTCCTGTCGATGCCCTGCGCCACAACGCTGAGCTAGCCAGAACCGCCACAGTTGCCTTCCTGGTCCCGAGGGACCACGGCCTACACTTCGGGCTGTCCACATGGAGCCCCAGAGTCTGATGGCTTGTTTATCAGTGCTGTGATTCCCCTATAGGGAGAGCCCTCAGCATCAGTAGCTGCAGGCCACTGGTTAGTGCAGCGGACCCAGCATGGTCTACCCCGCTGCGGTAGGCTGTGGGTGTCTCTCCCCCTCCCCACAAGTTGGGAGAGATACCTGGGGGCAGTGTTCAGGATTCCCCATAATTGGTGGAGTCCCTGATTGCTGTCCCCATCGGGAGCGGTGATTACCGTATTCCCTGTTTTAGGTTGGCAGGTGGCCCAGGAGCCTACGTGTTGAGAACAGGGACACCGGAAACCTTATAAACGAGCTCAGGTGCTGCTCTTTGAGTTTTCTGCATTGCTTCGTTATTCCTACGCCATGGAGGACTTATGGTGATCTGCTGATGATACATGTGTCTCTCCCTTACATGCTGCATGTATGTTCTGATATGGATGTACGACATTTTGATGCCTTCTACTGGCCTGAATAATGAGTACTATTTCAGAAACTGCAGGATATGTACAGTGACGGTGTAAGGTGAAGTTTTCATTGTAATTTTATGACATGTGCAACCTGCAAGTGTTTACTTTATGCACTAACTGGGAATGTTATGACCATTGCCTGGTTGGCCAACTGATTTATGATCTATGTGATGTGATATGACAATTGCCTAGTTGACAAAGGGATTTATGTGATTGTGATCTATGTTTTATATACAATGAGATTTTTATATAACCTTGTGTGGAAAAATCTTTAGGTGTGTGTTGCGCAAATGCTTTACACATTGCCTCTGGGATAAGCCTGACTGCTCTGCCAAGCTTATCAAACAACAAAGGAGAGAGAAAGGGTTTTCTTGAAGGGAATACTCCTGGTCCCCTTATAGTATAGTTATCAAACAGTAGAAGGAGTACACCCTGGAGACATAAAAATGTCTACGAGGTATAGGGGGAGGTGCACAAAAAGGAGAATTCCTCCTTTTTTTTTTTTTTAAAAAGACCCCTCACTCACCAACCTAGTTGGTGACATGCTTCATCATAGGGGTCCCACCCGAATAGCCGAGTGCTATCCGGGTGTGCTTCAACACCTGATTACAGTGGAGCAGGTTTTTTGTGGTGCAAATGGGTGAAAAAGTGAGTTAATTGGCCAGATTTAACTCCCTCAAAGACTTTAATCTGGAGCAACTGGACAATAATAAAACTTTTGTTGAGATGCCGTGCTCGGTTAGATTGACCTCCGGTATCTTCGTAGTGATAAACAGTGAAAGAATGGTCTACATGTTTCAACCTGATAATACCAGGTTTTCGTCAGGACCAGGTGACGTGACCAGGGTGGTCTACACACGCTAAGGTGTACCCAACCCTTGGTCACTACAGAACCCGACTGTCTGGTCTTTGAATAGGCGCAGCAGCGGGTGATTGGGCTTCACACAACTGTGAATAGAGCCAGCACCTTGACCCCGGCTTCCATGAGGCACGTCATTTTGTGTCTCTAAAATTTTCCCTTTCGACAATTGAAGAGAGGGTGCCTGACTGAGTACATGGTTTGGTTCTGTAGTGACCAAGGGTTGGGTACACCTTAGTGTGTGTAGACCACCCTGGTCATGTCACCTGGTCCTGACGAAAACCTGGTATCGCCATCAGGTTGAAACATGTAGACCATTCTTTCACTGTTTATCACTACGAAGATACCGGAGGTCAATCTAACCGAGCACGGCATCTCAACAAAATTTTTATTATTGTCCAGTTGCTCCAGATTAAAGTCTTTGAGGGAGTTAAATCTGGCCAATTTTTAACTCACTTTTTTCACCCATTTGCACCACGAAAAAACCTGCTCCCACTGTAATCAGGTGTTGAAGCACACCCGGATAGCACTCGACTATTCGGGTGGGACCCCTATGATGAAGCATGTCACCAACTAGGTTGGTGAGTGAGGGGTCTTTTTAAAAAAAGGAGGAATTCTCCTTTTTGTGCACCTCCCCCTATACCTCGTAGACATTTTTACTGCTCTGCCAAGCTACCAATGGGGTAAGCAGGGGTTATCTTGGGTGTGTAACTCCCTAACCCTGATTTGAGTGGTGGGTTCTGCCTGGCTTGGGTGCATACCCTTGCCACCCAGAAACCCAATTTCTAACAGCACCTCTCCAACATGGTCCAGATCTGAGAGAGAGCTCCACGAGACCTGCAGTGGTGGCTGACAAACCGAAATTGGGTCAGAGGCAGACCCCTCTCCCTTCCCCAACCAGATCTCACATTGGTGACAGATGCATCACTTCAGGGATGGGGCACCATCTGGGAGAGGTGGAGATGAGGACTCTGGTCTCTGGTGAAATCCAGACTCCACATCAACTTGCTTGGAGGTTTAAGCGATTCGTTTGGAATGGAAAGCCTTTCTTCCATCCATCAAGGGGAGGCTCGCACAAGTGTTCACAGACTACACCACCGCCATGTGGTACTGCAACAAACAGGGCGGTTGGGGTCGTGGACGCTTTGTCAAGAGGCCCTGCGTCTCTGGATTTGGCTGGAACAACAGGGTATATCCCTGGTGACTTAACACCTAGCAAGTTCCCTGAACGTCAGAGCGGACAAACTCATCCGTCGATGCTTAGCGGATCACAAATGGTGTCTTCATCCGAAGGTGGCGCAAGGTCTCTTTCAGCATTGAGGGCCTTGGTTAGATCTGTTTGCCTCTGCTAAAAACGCGCAACATCAGCAGTTTTGCGTGCTGGAGTTTCCAAGGCGGCTCTCGCTCAGATGCTTTTTGTCTCCAGTGGAGCTTAGGCCTCCTGGATGCCTTTCTGCCCATACCACTCCTGTGCAGTGTGCTCAAGAAGATCAGGAGTGACCGGGCCCCAAGTAATTCTTGTGGCTCCGGACTGGGCAAGGATAGTCTGGTATCCCGAGCTTCTCCACTTGAGCATTGATCCTCTGATCAGGCTGCCTCATCGGGAGGATCTTCTGTTGCAGCAGCACAGGAGGGTCCTCCACCTAAACCTGTCAAATCTATTACTTCTTGCGTGGAGATTGAGCGGCGACAGTTGATAGAATTCAACCTCTCTCCCGAAGTTTGTAATGTCATTTTGGCAGCCAGTCATCCCTCCACCAAGACAGTGTATGCCTGCCGATGGAACAAATTTGTATTATATTGTACAGAAAAGGCTATTGATCCTCTTTCTGCTTTCCTTTCGGATTTTTTGTTTTTTATTTTGACCCTTGCCCCGCAGGGCTATGCTCTGAGCACTCCAAAGGCGTACCTTTCAGCCCTGTCTGCCTTCTTACGGCTGCCAGACCAACCCTCATTATTTAAATCCGCAATTGTAAATCGATCCCTCAAAGGTCTTGTACATACGTTAAAACAAAGAACAAAGTTCCCTTCTATTCAGAAAACAGGAGGATTGAATCCTCTAACCAGATTGGTTAGTTTGATTAGGCAATGGCCATACTCTAATGAAATTTTAAGACAAATTTACCAGGTTGCTAAATTTACATATTAATATACAGAATAATACACGATATACTAAATTCGCAATTAAACATACAGATTCAGAGGAATGTTCTATCAATTAAGTTTTTATTCAGAAAACGTTTCATTAAATTGATGCATACAAAATTAAAAAACATTCAAAACATACATATCTTTTTTAAAAAAAAACAGTATACACAATTAATAAATGAAGAACTGTCTAAAAAAAGACATGATGAATGTTTTTTAATTTTGTATGTATCAATTTTAAGTTCCTGACCTGAAAGGGGGAGCCCCATAGGCCTTAGTGGAGGCCAAAGAAGGGGGTTCTCCAGGGAAGGGTTCACTGAGGGAGGTGAGGGAGGGGGGCACTGGGTGGGGAGCAGTGGGGGAAAAAAAAAAAGATGTAAGTCCGAATTGCCAGATCAAAAAATATTTTTTAGGGGAGGGAGAAGAAAGGGATGTCTGATCTAAATGAAAAACAACATTTTAGAGTGAAAATGCTCTCCTGGAATCTGAATGGGTTAAGAACAAGTTATAGGAGGCAGACAATCTTCCAATATTTAAGGGATCGCTCAGAACAGGTCTTAATTTGACAAGAAACTCATCTTGAACAGAATGAGCTGATAGCTATGTGCAAACCCATGGGGTGGATTCAGGATTTGATCTGCACAACACAATCCTCATCTACTAAAGGAGTGGCGATAATTATAAAAAAAGAATGCAGCTATCTCCTTACTGGCTAGTACGGTAGATAAGATGGGGAGGTGGGCCATTGCTAAGATAAGAGGGTATGGAGTTAATTTTACAGTAGCAGGTTATTATGGTCCGAATACAGATGACGCAACTCCTTTTGAGAACTTATTGTCAGAATTGTTGAATTACCCAGACCCACTGATATTAGCAGGCGACTTTAATCTAGTATTAGATCATGTACTAGATAAATCTAAAGGGAGTAGATCTGTCACAAATTGTAAGATGAGAGCAGCAGTTAAAACAGCTATGAAACAATTAGCCTGGTATGATGTATGGAGGATGAGTGTGGGCAATAAGAGAGGATATACTGTCTATAACAAGAAGCATGGACATAGATCCAGATTAGATTTCTATCTGCTAAGTACTGTCCTTAAAATCTGGTTTGAAGAGGTTAAGCATCTGGGTGAGCACCTTTCTGACCATTCGGCAGTGACATTGACACTTAAAGTTCCAACTAGGCCGATATGCCAGAGGTGGACATTAGAGCGAGCTATTCTCCTAGAAGAATCATTAGTTTAAAAGTTAGCAGAGGAATCAAAGTTTTTTTTCAATTAAACTTAGGAACTGCCCCGATACAGATGGTATGGGACGCTTATAAAGCCTTCATAAGGGGTTTTATAATGGTTATACAAATAGATAGGCATAGAAAGTATAAAAAAGAAATTAATGTGATAGAAATTCAAATGAAAGAACAAGAGATAGCAGATCAGAGTAACCACCTAAAAGCAGACATACAGGCAAAATTAGACTCTCTTAAATCAGATTTGATCACCGTCTTAGAAGTAAGGCTTAAAAAGAAATGGCAAGCCAGTAAGTTATCGCATTTTGAATATGGGGAGAGCTGCGGCAAATTATTGGCGTGGAAGACCAAACAGGATGTGGCTAGGAACTCCATTAATGAGCTTAAGTCAGTGGAGGAGGCTAGCTTTGGGAAAGTACTTAATAACCCAATAGATATTGAAAAGGCTTTTTAGCGACATTTTGAGGAGGTATATCATGAAGATCTGGTTGTACGGGACTAGGAGATAAAGGGATGGATAGCGCATACTCCTATCAAAAAAATCTCGGATGATAAGTCCCAGAATATTGATCCTTCCTATTTCTAATGCTGAAGTTGGGAATGCCATTATGTCTGGAAGATCTGGGAAAGCTGCAGGCCCTGATGGGTTACCTGCAGAATTATACAAAGCCTTAGAAAAAGTGTTAACCCCAATTATGTGCTGGTTGTTCTCCCATATGAACGCTGAGTATAAAGTTTTTTCAAAAATATTAGCAGAGAGGCTGAATGGTGTTGCGGAGCATTTGCTTCATAGAGACCAAAAGGGGTTTGTGAGGGAGGGGAATAAGAGATCTAATTTTTAACTTAATTGGGGCAATTGATATAGCCACCTTGCATAAGATCCCTTTAGCTGTAATTACTATTGACGCAACAAAAGCGTTTGATAGAGTAAATTGGGGTTATTTACAATATATATTAAAAGCAAATAATCTAGGGAAGAATTTCTGCAGGACAATCTCTCTAATTTATAAAACACCTATAGCCAGAATATTAGTAAATGGCAATCTTTCTCCTCCAGTGATAATTCAGAGAGGCACACGGCAGGGATGCCCCCTATCCCCATTGT
Source organism: Calotriton arnoldi (assembly GCA_963921515.1). Taxonomy (NCBI): domain Eukaryota; kingdom Metazoa; phylum Chordata; class Amphibia; order Caudata; family Salamandridae; genus Calotriton; species Calotriton arnoldi. Next base: position 73,593 of record CAWUFW010017022.1, on the reverse strand, counting down.
TATTTAATCTATATATAGAACCGTTGGCTGAAAAGATAAGGACACACCCAAACATAGCTCCTTTTAAATTCCGAGAGTGGGAGAGAAAGGTTGCGTTATAAGCAGATGATTTAATGATTTTTACGTTGGATCCAAATACCACTATTCCATTATTGTATGAAGAAGCAAAACTTTTTGGGCGAATATCAGGCTATGAAATTAATGCATCAAAAACCAAATGTATGATATGGAATTTGGAAGCATGTAATTTCCCGACGAAAAAAACTATGAGGTATCTAGGGATAACAGTAGCCCAAAACATAGATAAAATCGCAGATATAAATCTCCAAAGGGTTAGAGGAGAAATCCTTAATTCTCTAACAGGATGGTCATACCTACCCTTGACTCTCATAGGCAGACTGAATTTAATAAAGATGATGCTGTTGCCCAAAATAATTTTTATATTGCAAAATATCCCGCTCCCATTTAATGAAAGTACCCTGAAGTCTCTCCAGTCGAAGTTAAATAGCTTCATTTGGGCCTCAAAAACCAGTTGAATATCATGGAAGAAGTTGAGAGAAGAATAAGGGTGGTTTGTGCCTCCCGGATTTGATATTATATGCCAGGGTCTTTTCACTAAAAACCGGGAGAATGCTTATAGAGCTACCAGATTGCTCGGATATTGGTGTAATGTTTGGGGTAATGCTCTTAGATGTTGAAGGAGATAGTCGTGGTTTCTTATATAAATATGGAGACCCAAGATTTTTTAAGAAAGTACGGTTGAAAATATTAAATGGCTTGGTCAGTACTTGGGCCAAGATCAGGAAAGCTCTAAAAATTAGCTTTTTAGTGCCCTAGCGCCAATCTGGAATGCCCCAGGTTCACCAGGATGGACTAGAGACTCTGTCTTTGCCTTTTAATTGAAGCTGGGATCCAGCAATGGGGACAGTTGATACCGGAAGGATCTCTCCTGACCTGGGAAGAGATGAATTTACTTATGGCGAATAGATTATCTAAATTCAAATATTGGCAAATTAAAAACTGGCACCAAACGTTTGGAATGGAGGTGGGCAAGACAAATGAACTACAGAACACATTGGCACAAAGACCAATAAAGAAGAAAGAAGTGGCACTGTTGTATTGGTTATTGCTCGAGTTGGAGGATGGAGAGTTTAAATTACCAACGGAGCTGTGAGGAGAGAGTTTGCCGGGAAGCAGCCCTGAAAATTTATGGCAAGTATCTCATAATATATTATATTGTACAGTTAAACCCGCAAACTTAAGAAGGAATTATCTTTTTTCTGTTCACAGGGTCTACTGGATTCCTTTAAAACTCTCGAAATTCGCAACTGGTCCCATTCCAAAATGTCCCAAGTGTCTCCAGACTAGGGCGGATGATGTGCATATGTTCCTAACTTGCCCTAAGTTGAGTTACTTCTGGACAGAGGTAAAAAGGGGTTTGGAAGGCATTTTTGGTGTAAATATTCAGGTAAGCATAACTAACATTAGTTATGTTTGGATTGTTGTCTAATTACCAAAGCCTTAAAAAGGAGGAAAATCAGCTCTGTCTGTACCTAATGCTTTTGGCAAGAAGGGAAATATGTAAAAAATGGGTTAATGAAATTCCACCAACTTTTTTAGATTGGGTGATCTCCATTAAGTATATAATGAAGTTAGATAGGGCTGGAGCAGATAAAGATACAATAACTTTTTGGAGTTCATGTGAGAAATGGCTAACCAGTTTGGGTCAGTAAGATAACATCTGTCCAATGATTACGCCTTTACACTAAACAACAACGTTTCTCTTTGGTTTCTGTGAGGTGGCCCGGTCGAAACAGAACTCTGTTATTGAGAGACTATGTGTAAAAGCATATCCATCGAAAATTGAGTGCTCCCTAATTGGTGCTGAAGGAGTACCATAGAGAGTAATGGAGTAAGCTCGGATTCTATCTGATGGCGAATGAGGTTTTTAAGAAGAAGAAAAAAAAAAATCAAACTAACCAATCTGGTTAGAGGATTCAATCCTTCTGTTTTCTGAATCGAAGGAGAAGGGAACTTTGTTCTTTGTTTTAGTGTCTATACCCATCCCTTTTCCAAGAATTAGGGTATCTCCCAATTTTTTGTGAGCTTGTACATACGTTCCCACCTTCCCCTTTGATTCTGCCTCAGTGGGACCTTAATTTGGTTCTCACCTTTCTTATGTGCGCTCCATTTGAACCTCTGCATAGCTGCCCCCTCTGGCTGCTTTCTATCAAAACAGCCTTTTTAGTGGCAATCACATCTGCCAGGAGGGTGAGCAAATTGCAGGCTTTTTCATCCAAGCCTCCTTACCTGACAATATTTCCTCACAAATTGGTGCTTCGCACTAGCTCCTTTTTCCTACTGAAAGTGGTAGCACCATTCCATGTGGGGCAATCTTTCACCTTGCCCACTTTCTATGGTCCTCCGCTTCCCTCTAAAGAAGGGGAGCGACTCCACCGCCTGGACCCAAAAAGAGCGTTGTCATTGTTGACTGCACTAAAGAGTTCCGGGTGGATGACCAACTCTTCGTGGGGTATGTTGGAGCGAAAAAAGGTTGTGGGGTGCAGATGAGGACTATCTCACGATGGCCCGTCCTCTGCATCAAAATTTGCTACGCTTTGGCCAAGAAGCAGCCTCCTGAAGGCTTAAGGGCTCACTCCACCAGAGCTTAGGCTGCTACCACAGCATTGAAATGTGGGGTACCAGTCCTGGACATTTGTCAGGCAGCAACGTGGGCATTCCTGCACACATTTACCAAGCATTACTGCCTTGACAGTCAAGTCCGCAAGGAAGGCCTCTTAGGCCGCTCTATTCCTGCAGAATTTTCTGGTCTAACTTGTCTGCAGTCCCTCCTCCGGGGATGGCATTCCTTGGGTATTTATTCAAAGGTGAGGAATCTGCAGCTAGATGTCTCTATCAAATGATCAAGTTACTTACCTTTGGTTATGCTTTATCTATTAGAGACATAATCTAGCTGCAGATTCCTTATCGACCCACCCATCTTCATTGCACTGCGTACAGGTTTCGAAGGTCAGGGCTGATCCCTTTCAGGGCCCTAGTTGTTCAAAAACGCACCAATGACCGTGCACTTCATGGTTCCGCGCTCCTGGCGTGGAAAGTTGTGAAAAGTAATTGACGTCAGCGCGCCGAGGTGGGGCCTATATAGGTGGTGTGGATGTCACTATGGCGCAGATGTCACACAGAGCCGAACGATGCCATCTACTAGCGTGCAGGGGTGTTGATTGAAGAAAAATCTTCCGGATCCAGTCTGACGCCTGGGAAATTCAACGGTAAGGAATCTGCAGCTAGATTGTCTCTACCAGATAAGGCGTTACCGAAGGTAAGTAACTTGTTCTTAAGGCTGCAGGCGAAGGGTTTAGTTGAAAGGGTAAATTGAATTATAATGGAAAACATCCAGCTCTCAATAGCAAATAGATCATGTTGAGGGGAGTAGTTGAATAAAATGATTTGGGCTTATAGGATTACTCCACATTCGATGGCAGGAGTGTCTCCTTTCATTGCTTCTTAAGGGAAGAGAACCAGCCACCAAATAATCAGATAAGAGACAAGTGTGAGTAGACCAGGGAGCCATGAAAAGAAGAGTGAGTGAAAGGCAGAGAGCAAGTGAACAGGCTTATAATAACAGGAAATGTGTGAAACAAGTAGATTGGCATTGTGGAGACTGGATTTGTAAGAAAAGAGCGCAAATATTCCCAACCCCGGAGAGTAATTGGAGTGCAAATAAATGTGGCTGCACTGGATGATGGAAAATAATGGAATTTAAGTAGAGTTGTTGGGCCATAGGAGTAAGGGGACGTTTTTATGTGATAGTGAATACATCTTATGGTTAAGAATTGATTAAAAAAACACATTCACTATAACTTAATAAATTCAACTGGAAATGTATGATCTCAGACGTTTACTGTACTTGTCTTAACCATAGAATGTATTATATTTCAGAAAGCTCCATTGTTCTTCTTTTAATGTCTGTATAAGAGGAAGATATGTAGGAATGTTTGCGACGAGCGCTTCCTCTGAACATATTAGTAGCAACAAAATTGCTGATATCTTGTCAGAGGCTATCCCTGGGCAACAATGTTGCACGGAGAATATTTCTGTTACACAAATCAATGGCGGAAGCGCTTCAAAGCAAACGCTGGAGTTTGGCGCAGAACAAATGAAGGCGGCTGGTTGCTCTGAAAGCAGACCAGTGTTCTCAGAAAATCTAATGGATTTACAGAGATTAGCAGATGAGACAAATGGAGTCCACCAGGTCAGCGATCACGAGCGAGCAGGGTGAGAACAACCTACAGGCAGGAGCGAGTTCTGCTTGTAGTATTGCTAATATATCCAACAGTGAGGGTTCAGCCGTAAGCGAACTGGTGTGTGAGCAGACGGCAGGGGTGAATGTCAGTCATTCTGACATTTTATTTACATCTTTCATCTTGGCGCCTCTCAACGCTTGTCCTGATAAAGAACTTAGGCAAGACTTACAACCTTCTCCATATGTTCCGACGGATGGAAGAGAGGTACCTGGCGGTGAGCGTTAAAATGCGTCACGAACGTCTCCACTTGCCTCTGACAAAACCTTGGCAAAAAATATGGAAGCGACTCCTAAGACGTCCTTTAAAAAGAAAAATACCAAAACTACACATCCTAAGGGTAATAAGAAAACGCCAACAAGGTTTGATCAACAACGTATTGCTACCTCACGAAACAAGGATGTCTTGGCTGACACTTCCTTACGTCGCTGGGTTCAAGCGAAAGGAGGGGTCAAGTCTATAATCTCTCGATTGTCGGGTGCTAGTCCAGTAGAGGCAGGCTCGAGTAATGAAGTTGCGTCAGAAGCAGATTTAGACAATCACACGCCTGGAACGGCTGGAATGCCTGGACCTGCTCTATCTCTTGACCAGTCACCTAATTCTGACTCCGCAAGCTCGCCATTGCTATATGGCGTGATCTCAGCACATACAGATACAAATTTACTAATCGAAGTCCTTTGACCACGCAGAGCCATCACTCGCCTCGATTCTTCAAGCCTTAAAAGACCAGAGGCAAGAAGCTCAGGAGCATTATGCTCAAGTCAGAACTGATGATCATGGCATTCAGCAGGCTCTGCAGGCAGTGACACTCTGGGTCGGTACACTTGTAAGTGATATTGCAGAACTTCAGCAGCGGGTGGCGGACACTGAGGAGGTTACTGCACAAACGACGGATCTGATTCAGTCCCATGATACTTGTATCACAGCATTACAACTCAAAGTCGAGGATTTGAAGAATCACCAACGTCGGCATAATCTTAAACTGTTTGGTATTCCAGAGGGGAAGGAGGGGGCAGATCCTCGTGCCTTTATAGTACAGCTTTTACAGAAAGCCTTCCCGGACCTGGGGGACTGGGATTGGGATTGTCAGATCCAAAGGGTGCACAGGCTCCTGTTAGGGCAACAAAAGCAGGGATCTCGCTATCCACGACCATTTTAATATTTTTTGGCAATTTCTTGCTGCGACAGGCTGTATATTTAAAAGCTCGCCCGAGTTCCCCTGTAACAGCTGACTCCATCACTTTTTTTGTGCGGTCAGATCTCTGTAAGGTATCAATGGATAGGCGGTGGCAAATGCGACAATTAATCGAGCCCCTAAAGGCTGTCGGTGCGCAAGTGTTTTTACAGGAACCAGCATGTTTGAAAGTTTTGAGGGGTGGCCAAACGTATTTTTTTCTTCTTAACGATGCAAAAGAGGCTATCGGCAGGTGGCAAGGTGAGAAGGGGGGGGAAGGCTGAGATGTATTTTGTGTATCATGTAATTTGTTATATACTTTCTCCCCTTTTTTCTTTTTCTTCTTAAGTCTCTCTGTTCTTTCTACTCGCCTTTCTTTTCTTTTTTTAACTTTTATATTTTGTGGGTGTGGGCATGGCTCGCGGGCTGTTGCTGTTGACCTGTTTCCTTGTAGCTGCCTCTAGTAGCAGCTCAATAAAGGGGGTGATTCCTCCTTCACGATACGGGGTGGGGGTGGTGGGCTTGGGTTGGGGTGGGTGGTTTGGGGTGGGGCAAGTAAAAAAAAAAAAAAAAATCAACAAGAGGACCTATAAAAAAAATCAGCTATAAATTTGTTTTTGGAGATAATAAAGAGAGTACAAGTATGAAGAGAACGAAATTATGTGCAATGTTGGGTAGCAACTCATATGAAGGAAAAAAATTGGGTAATGGATCAGATTAAATGTTTAGCTTGGAACGTCGCTGGTCTTAATAGTAAACTTAAAAGACAACTAGTGCGGGAAGAGCTAAGAATGTATAGTTCCCAGTTTGTTTTGTTAACCGAAACACATCTATCCTATAAGGACCGGAATCTTTTGTCACATCTGGGCGATGAAACAATTGTTTGCACGTCTCAGTCATGTTCTATAAGGGAGTGGCAATATTAAAACAGAAGCGTTTTTCTTGCGTGATACATAGAACCTTGGCTGATCAGGCGGGTAGATGGGAAATAGCACAGGTGGAAATAAGGGGAAATAACTGTTTTTTCTGTTCCATATGGTTCCAACATGGATGATCCTTCAATTATCGATGTATTAAATATGGAAATGTTGAATTAGGAGGGAGAAAGGGTTGTAATGGGTAATTTTAACTGTATCATGGATTACAGTATTGATACAACTAGACGGGGCTACTCACAATGTGAAAAACACGGGCTGCAATAATGGAACTAGGTCGCTTACAGCTAATCAGGGATGCATGGAGGTATTTGTACCCCGGTATTCCTGGATATACGTATTATTCCTCCCCACATCGCTTGTATTCGAGAATTGACATGGCATGGGTGTCAGATCGAATACTTTCAACGTCAGATTTGGAAATATGCCCACGAATCACATCTGATCATAACCCCATAATACTAACTTTTCAGATCTTAGCAGGAGATAAAATATCCAGACCTTTTTCATTTCCAAGATACTTGCTTTCGGACAGTATCTATATAGATACTGTTAGGAAACAACTAGAAATATTTGTTCAAGAAAATACTGGGTCTGCCTCTCCACTAATTGTCTGGGATACTTGGAAAGCAGTTATTCGAGGAATTACACAACAATATATATGGCAACAGAACAAAACAAGGCAAATTACAATTAAGGAGGGTATCCTAGCTATACGACTGGCTGAAACAGAACATATGGAGGCTGTTTTGTCTGGCTCGTACAACCAAGAGCAATTGCTCTTTACTTTGATAGATCTGGAGTGGCTACTAAAGGTATTTAGGGAAAAAATAGCGGCTAGATTTACCAAGCATCGTTTCTCACAATATGAATATGGTGAACAAATAGGTAGGGTTCTAGCTCATAAGGTAGCAGATGATCGGGCTAAAACCTATATAAGGGGAGTAAAAGCGGCAAATGGTATATTGTATACACAACCGCAGGAGATCCTAATACAGTTTTCAATCTATTATCAAGAGCTATATACTTCAGATATATCACCTAAAGTGGAAGACGTACAGCGATACTTACAGAGTAGATATATGTCTAACTTAAGCGAGGAGGTTGCAATTACAATAGGGAAGGATATCAGTAGAGAAGAGAGGTCTAGCAATATCGGTACTTCCTTCGGGTAAGGCGGCGGGGGAAGATTCTCTACCTCTGGAATTTTATAAACTATTTAAAGATTTGTTGGTCGAACCATTTAGATCGGTTATACAACATATTGGAATCAATGGTAAGGTACCCAAATGTTGGAACATGACACGGCTAGTGTTTTTTTTTGTTTTTTTTTAATAAACCCCTTGAGTGTGGTTTATATAGACCAATCTCACTTAACGCAGACGCCAATTTTTTTTCAAAAATTCTTGCTAGTCGTCTTGCTCCAGTCATGCCGGTTTTGGTATCTCCCCATCAACACGGTTTTATTCAAGGTAGAGATACTACTGCCCATGTTAATACCGCAGTCTGCGCTTTCGATCTTGCAGAAAAGACAACTACTCCCCTTGGTATGCTACTTTTAGACGCTGAAAAAGCGTTTGATAGGGTAGATTGGGATTTCTTATGGGCTATACTAACAAATATTGGGGTTAAGGGAATTTAGAAACGATGGATCCAGGCTTTATACGATAAACCTCGCTAAATTAATGTATTTAGGTTTGCAATCACCTGCTTTTTCAATTCTTCGTGGTACACGGCAGGGATGCCCACTTTCACCCCTGTTATTCGCCTTGTATATTGAACCATTTATTTATGCACTACAATCTAACCTCCAAATTACACCACTGCTATCTGGGGCAACTGCGCTTAAAGTTATTGCCTACGCAGACGATATAGCGGTCTTTACAACAGAGCCAGTTAGAGCGATGAAACTTATTGAGGATGAAGCAGCTGGGTTTGGCTCTATCAGGGTATAAACTGAACACCAAAAAAACTCAAATAATCCTTAATTTTAAACCTAGGGAATCAATATATGGTGTCTGCCCTGTTGCTACTTATTTAGGGGTCAAACTTTCTTCACGGATAGATATGATATTAGCTCTGAATTATGAATCTTTAATTAAAGATACGGCTATATTACTGAAAAAATGGCATAAATTACCTATCGGTATCATTGGACGCTCAAATATTATCAAAATGAAAATATTACCGAAATTTTTGTATCTTTTTCGATCCATTCCCCTGCGGGTTCCCAACATATTCTTTAAAAGATTAGAGGGTGTTTTAAGCAGTTTTATATGGGGCTACAAAAAAGCACAGCGAGCTATTGATTTGCTCAAACTCCCATTTAAACAGGGCGGAATTGATTTTCCAGACTTTAAAATGTACTTCTGGTCTGCATTTGCCGGTCGTTTCCGTAGTCTTTTAAGTCCCTTATACACCACCTTTTTTCATCAACTTATGTCGGCAGAGGACAGTGCTATGTATCTATATAGAATTAACGACCCAAACTATTTCAAACGAGTTAAATTTAAGACCTTGCGAGACACTACTTTTATATGGAGGGCTATCTTATCTAGATGTGGCTTATGTTATCATGATGGACTCCCCCTATGGGGTAATCCAATGTTTCCAGAGATCTTACAGGATGTTGTTAGTAAACGTTGGGTTAGTTATGGCATCACATCTCTTGGTGATTCGTACGATTATAATGGCTTTGCATCTTTCGAGAATTTACAATTACAGTTTGTTACCAGGTCACATGTTCTTTAAATATATCCAAATTGGGGATTATTTGTTGAAACACTTAAATATGACAAAAATATCTAAATCAGAGATCTGGGATAATCTATATCAGGAGAAGGTAAAATCTCTCATAAGCCATATGTACAAGTGTTTTATTAGCTACAGAAAAGGTGATGGTAACAAATTGGCAGAACGGTGGAGCAAGATATTGGGATCAGGGGTTACGGCAGGCAATATAGAACAAAATCTAAGTGTTATTGGCAACTTTGTGCATTCTACTAATCTGCGATTACAACAATTTCATACTATTTGCCTGCTTTATTATACGCCAGAGAAAATAGCTAAGTGGGCTTTGCCGGGTTCTGTAAGTACTCGAACAAAGTGCCCTAGATGCGACCTGTATGCAGCAAGTATTATACACGTTTGTAACATGTCCAAAATTAGATAGATTTTGGCAGCAGGTGGGCCAAGTATGTTTTCAGAAGCTGGGGACAGATCCCTCTTTTGCGATTAGGGAAATCATGATTGGTCCAGAAAACACGAATTATAGACATGCTCGCTTACTCTTGATACTATTTGTAATTGCTAGGCTGGTAATTGCTCGGGTATGGATGAGTCCGAATCCTCCCTCCATAAGTGATTGGTGGATGTTGGTTAGGGAAACGTATGAGATGGAATACGCATTGGCAAATGTTAGGGGTGCTCACTCTATGATTAAACTAAATGCTGTATGGGGGCTTATATTCTAATTTATTTTTATGTATGAATCATTGTGATAGCTGTAAAACTCAAATTTGACTTCAGTTTTACTTGTATATTTGTATTTTATTTTCCTACATGTTTAATGTGAATTTCCTTCTTTATATGCTGTGTACATGTAGTTTCTTGGTTTGTTGTTTATGCCCTCTTGTTGACAAATAAAAATATTTAAAAAAAAAAAAAGGAATGTTTCTTACTCATGATGTAATGTGGAATGTAGGAGTGGGGAGAATTCTGGTGGCTTGGAGTTAGAAAAGCTGTGGGCTAGCTGTAGGTCGCTGCTTCTTGAGAAATAAAGATGATTAAAATGTACGCGTGTAAAAATTACCGGTTTCCTTTTGCAAGGCACTGGATGGTTGGGTGAAGGGCAATGAAGTAAAGGGTTATCAGGAGCTGTACAATTTGATTGCAATAGAGCACATGTTCAGTCTTTGGTTTGCAGATCTGCACCAACACCTGATTGACAGTAAACTCTCTGACCACAGGGAGCTTACTAAGGAGGCAGACTGCCGGGTCAGCCTCGGGGACCATAAGAAGGTATCTGGAGGGGGGAAATCTCCACGAGGGGACAGGGTCCCCATCAGAAATAGAGGGGGACAAGCATAAAAACAAGGAGTTCTCTAAAGGGCCCCAAATTAGTTCCACACGTCTGGACTCCCAACTACAACTTAGAAAAAGAAGAGATGGTTCCCTTACAGTAAGTCTTCGGGGAAAGCAACCCCCCCCCCCCGAAGTGCTAAGAGTGCCAACAGGAAGGGCACTTCAAGGGGAATGCGGAGTGTCCCAAGCGGGCAGTCACTAGGGTTGGCTAGTGTAGCACTTGGGGAGTAGATTGTCCCAGATAGTGTGGGGGAACAAAGTAGAGGTTACCCTAGTGTCCCTGGTTGACTGAGAGATGGTGCCAGAGATCTCACATGCCTAGTAATACTAGGACGTGCAGCCAGTGGGTCGCAATCAGTGGGCAAAGGGTGGAGGCTCTGAGAGACACTGGAGGCAGCATAACAACCGTCAGATGTCATCTGGTGACTTCAGAGCAGGTGTATCTATTCCACCAAGTTAGTTGTTGCAGCTGACAACCATGAGTCGCTATCCATTGGCTCTGGTTTCCTTTGTGTGGTGGGGGGAGATGTCTCTGGTTCCTTGAGGGTGGCTGTGAGGCAATCCATGCCTGTGGATTGTCTGCTTGACAATGACCTGGAGCATATCATATGAAAGGAGGTGGAGCTCAAGTCCCACCTGGAGATATTAAGATTGCCTGAGTGGGTGTTCCTGACCACACAGTCCATGGCCGCCCGAGAGTGTAGTCGGGAGGGTCTGGAAGAGTGGCCCAGCTGCCTGTCAAAAAGAGTAAGAGCAAGGGGTGCAGGAACCCCCCTCCTGAAATTTCCATGGTCTGTGAGGAGGCTGAACCTGAGGGGGACACCCCTGAACCTACAGGGGAGTATGTTGCCACCCTGGGGATCCTACCTGAGCTGGCCAACTAGCAGATGGAAGGGGGGTCCCACCAGGGAGGAGTTCTGCAAGGCAGAGGGAATTCCCTACTTTTATGGGCCTACAGCAGCAGGTCGAGGCCCAGGCAGCTGGTGACACCTCTGGTGATAACTTGATTTACTGGGAGAATGGTCTCCTGTATAGTGAGCCTGAGGTTCCTGAGCCTGGTGCAACACGTGTGTTTGTGGTCCCCAAGTGCTACAGGTCCTTTATGCTGGAGCCGGCTCATGATGTACCCCTGGCAGGTAATTTGGGGCAGAACAAGACCTTTGACAGCCTTGTTAACCACTTTTACTGGCCTGAAGTGAGGAGAGCCTCAGATGCGTTCTGCAGGTCCTGTACTACCTGCCAGGCAAGTGGCAAGTCAGGAGGGAAGCGCAAGGCTCCCCTACAACCTTTTTCTGTCATTGGCACCCCACTTTGAAAGGGTAGGCATTGACATTATTGAGCCTCTGTACCCCAACACTGACATGGGCAACAGGTTCATGGTGAACCATGCTACCCGGAGGCTATCCCTCTGAAAACAGTGAATGCACCTGGTACCAACATCATGTCTGGGTACATAAAGGCCATGTGGAAGTTGTGTGGGGTAACCCAAAAGTTCTCCACTCCTTACCCTCAAACTAATGGGCTTGTTGAGAGGTTCAACAGGACCTTAAAAGGCATAAGGGGCTTGGTGGATCCAATGAGGTGGAAGTGGCATGTCCTTCTGCCATGCCTTTTATTTGCCTGCAGGGTTGCACCACCGAAGGGGGATGTCTTCAGCCCCTTTGAACTTCTGTATGGGCTAACCCTGGGCGTAGTTTGCGTAGTAGCACTTCACGTAGCTACGTGAAGTACATTTTGAACTACACGTAGCTATGCAAATTGCATAGCTGTGTGCTTGACTGCACTGTACAATAATTGCCAAAGGCATCTTGCACAGTGCAAGTTAAGATAAAATAAGTATCTGTCTTTATATGCTAAAATGCATATAGCATTTCACAAAAGTGAAATCAACAAATTAACAAGCAGTGAGAGAGGTGATGATTTTGGTATCCTCCCTAACCTAGGGAGAGAACCAAGCAGATGCCTTGAAAACAAAAAGCACATCTTTTGAACGATTCAGTGGTGGTCCCATCCTCTTAGGACCACCCCAAGCACAGTTATTGGCAAAAATACAATCCCAACCAAAGGCCCTGCAAAGCATTATGGGACGAGATTAGCAGTGGGCAGTGAATATTATAGTATCCAATATCAAAATAATTCTACAAAGAGCTGCAGTTCCACTAGTCGTTACTAGATGTCCCTCACGAGTCAAATGCAAAAGCTTCATGAAAGGGTTTCAATGATTTTGCATTTGACTCGTGAGGGACATCTAGTAACGACTAGTGGAACTGCAGCTTGATGTATTAATAATTTCAATGCTTTTGCATTTGACTCGTGAGGGACATCTAGTAACGACTAGTTGAACTGCAGCTCTTTGTAGAATTATTTTGATATTGGACACTATAATATTCACTGCCCACTGCTAATCTCGTCCCATAATGCTTTGCAGGGCCTTTGGTTGGGATTGTATTTTTGCCCATAACTGTGCTTGGGGTGGTTCTAGGAGGAAGGGACCACCACTGAATCGTTCACATGATATGCTTTTTGTGTTCAAGGCATCTGCTTGGTCCTCCCCCTAGGTTAGGGGGGAACCCAAAATCATCACCTCTCATTGCTTGATATTTTCATTGCCAAAGTTCACTTTTGTGAATTTGTTATATGCTTTTTAGCATAGAAAATTGCTTTAACAAAGCATTTGTATGTGTTTAATATACTGCTGCTACGCTACGTTGATTAGCACAGTTTTTTACTCTGCTACGTGCAATTTGCGTAGTGCGTAGTAACACAAACTTTGCATGCTCCGTGAGCGTAGCAAAGTATTATGCCCAGGGTTAGTATGGGCACCCTGTGAGAGTACCTCAGTCTGGTGAGGTAAGGCTGGGAGTAAGCCCCCAGGAAAGCCTCCAGGGATGTGGTCAGCTACATGATGGCACTCCGTAACCAGATGAAGCACTTCTGGAAGCACGCACAGGAAAATGTAGAAGTCCGCCAGGAGGACATGAAAAGGTGGTATGACCGGAACATCACTCTGGTCAAGTTATGGAGCCAGTAGAGCCTACAAGACTGCTGGTCTGGCCCTTATGAGGTGAAGGAGTGCAAGAATGATGTCACCTACATGGTGGAACTCAAGACTCCCAAGAACCATTTAAGGGTCCTGGAAGTCAATCTCCACAAGCCCCTCTTTGAGAGGTTTAAGTTAACCATGCTCCTAGTCATGGACGATTGGGAGGAAGAGGAGAGTGAACCTCTCTCCGACCTCCTTTCTTCCAAGGAGCAGCATGGCTCAGGGGAGGGTGTAAGCCTCTACCCTACACTGTCCTTAGAGTAACAGAGACTGCTGCCAGTTTTTGTGGCAGTTTACCTCTTTATTCTCCCTTACCCCAGGGCTTGCTACATGGTGTACCCAAGATATTGACACATGGGACAGCATACCTGTGAAGAGTAAAATCTACAGGCTGTCTGATAAGGTGAAAGCCAGCATTAAGGTCTCCAAGATGCTGGAGTTTTGGGTTTTTGAGCCCTCAAACAGCCCTATGCCCAGCCCAGTGGTGTTGGTCCTCAAAGCTGCTCCTCCAGGTTCCATGCCAGAACTTTGCAGTCATCAAGACTGACACACACCCCATCCCCAGAGCTGATGAACTTATTGATCAGCTAGGAGCTGCCAAGTTCCTCAGCATGTTTGATCTAACTTCTGGGTGCTGGCAGATTGCCTTGACCGAGGGGGCCAAAGAGAGGTATGCGTTTTCTACCCCAGAAGGGCACTTCCCGTTCCGGGCGATGCTACCTTCCAGAGATTGGTCAAAGGGTTTGAGAACCTAAGTGCTACCTATCTGGACGACATTGTGGTCTTCAGTTCTAGTTGGGAGGACAACCTGTGCCACCTCAGAGAAGTGCTGCAGGCTCTACAGAAGGCAGGCCTGACTAAAGCCAGTAAGAGCCACATAGGGCAGGGGTTAGTGCTGTCTCTGGAATCCTAATTTAAAATCCTAATTTATGGTGAAGTCTGATTTTAAATTATAATTCTGAAAATGTCACTTTTAGAAAGTTGACATTTTCTCGCCTTAGCCATTTGGTGCCTGCAGCCTGTCTCTGACTGGTAGTTGGGCTTTGTGTATTCCACCTAGACAGCCACACACAATGGGAGCTTAGTTGTGACTGAGTGGGGCTATCACTGACAGGATGGGAGGGAGGGAGGGAGGGGCTGGACCCAGTCTCACACCTGAATAGGATGTGTCCTGTTCCCACTCAAAGGCCTGCATACCCCTGTAGTTAGTCTGGAGCCTGGGATGGCAGGGCAGGATATCTGCGCACTTCAAAGGCTTGCTTTTAGAAATTTCTCCCCACTTCAAAGGCATAAGTGGGTATATAAGAAGAACCTCAGAAGCCATCATTCAGTGCACTTCTAAACCTGTTGATACTCTGCCTGGAAGAAGAACTGCTGTGCTACTGAAGGACTGTCACTCTGCTGGACTGCTTTTCTGGAAGAACTGCTGACCTCCTTCCCTGGCTGAGAAGGACTGGACCTGTATCTTTTGAACCCAGAGTGACTCATGGGGCTAGTTGGCTGGCCTCCTGATCTGACACCTCAGGGACATAACAGGCTTCCAACAACCTTGCATTGGCAGTCTACCCTGCCAAGTGGTGCCACCCAGCCCTGGACCTTTGGAAGTGGGCCAAAGGTGCTTACCAGCGAAACCAACACATCTCCTTGGCTGAGCGGTGCATCTTCGAGATGAACCAACACATCTCGGCGGAGCAGCGCATCCTTTAGCATCACCTCTGCTGAGCAGCGCAACCTTGAGCAGAACCTACGCATCCCCTCGGCTGAGTGGTTCATCCCCGAGCAAAACCAATGCATCACCACTGCTACGTGGATTGAGCCCGTCGCAGAAGGTCGGTATCACCCTTGCAGTCTTCGAAACCGACGCATCGCTGATGGCGCGACGCATCTCCAACCCAGGTTCATGAAGCTCTCAACGATACAGCTCGCTGTTGGACCCGAACGTTTTGCCTTCCTCCTGTGTTTTGCCTGACCTGTTTTTGTTGGTTTTATGACTCTGGGCACTTTACCACTACTGATCAGGGCTGAAGTGCATGTGCTCTCTCTTGTAAACTTGTAAGATTAGTCTACACCTGTTTGGCATATTTAATTTACCTGCGAGTCCCATGTACAGTGGTATCTCATATACCCAGGGCCTTTAAATTAAATGCTACTAGTGGGTCTGCAGCGCTGATTGCGCCACCCACCGAAGTAGCCTTTCAAACCTGTCTCAGGCCTCTTCTGCTGCAGGGACTGCCTTCGCAGTTTACTGCTGCAGTGACGTGGCATTTAAAGTGTTTGCCACGTCTGAAACTTCCCTTTTACTACATGTAGGTCACCCCTAAGGTAGACCCTAGGCAGCACTATGGGCATGGTGCTGTGTAGGTAAAAGTTGGGACATGTTCCTTAGCTGTGCGGCATGTCCTGGTAGTGACATACAGCCTATTTGGTTTCTCACTGCTGTGAGGCTACCCTCTCATAGGTTTGCATTGGGAATTCCTGATATGTGCGTCAGTGGTAATTTCTGATATGATAGGGGTAGCGTGGCCATGTTTGGTATGTTAGGAATAGTTGTAGTAAATCCTGCTTTTTGGTGAAAGCGGATTTATTATTACTATTTTAGAAATGCCACATTTAGAAGTGGGCATTTCTGTGTGCTTATGACTTTGTGCCCTGTCTGGTTGTGTATTCAACGTCTGGTTTAGACTGACAGGAGAAGGGGATGTGCATTCACTCTAGACAGTCACAAGTGTGTTGAGGTGTGTCCTGCGTTAAACCGCGTTTACCACGCATGCGTAACAACGCATGCAATAACGCGGTCATTGTAACCGCGTTGGTATTTCGCATACCGTTACAACGCAAGTGCAAACAACGACTTGCGTTGGGGGGCAGAAGGTGTTGGATTTAAAATCCAACACCTTCCCTAGTGTCTGCACAGACTGGAGTTGGAATAGTAATTTATACTATTCCAACATCCAGCGCCCCCTAACGCAAGTCGTTGTTACGACTTGCGTTGTAACGGTATGCAAAATAACGCGGTCATTGTAACGACTGCGTTGTTATGGCATGCGTGGTAAACGCATGCAAAAAAACATCACATATTCGTGTCCTGCCAATACCCAGGTGACTCAGCGCTGGGCTGACGACCTTGGCTGCATTTAGAGAGGTGGGGGGAGTTTCCCTTGCACCTGAATAGGCCTGGTCTGCATTTAGAGTGGTGGGAGGAGTTTCACCTGCACCTGAATAGGGCTGTGCCTGAGCCAGGGCTTGGGATTGAATGGGGGTTTTTTGCACTTCTGAAAGTTGTTTGAAGTGCACCCCAGAACAAAGACTTTTGGATTATAAGTACAGGGGCTGAGACCCTATGATTTTTAGACACTGTGTGGGACTGTAACCAGACGCTGCTGGCTCTACATGCTGAACCAGAAGATTGCTTTGCTGCCAGGCAACTACCACTTTACCAGGGAACTGCCACTTTGACTTTGCCTTATTGTGCTGACCTACTGGAAGGACTGTATCTTTGCACACAAGGACCCTGTGTGCTGGCCTGCTGCCTGCTTTCATGAAACCTGCGTGCCCCCCAGTGCTCTCTCAGGAGCTCAATGCAAGGTGAGCACTGTCGACTGCTCGTGACTGTTTTCCTATAGCTGGTGCTTCATTTCATTGCCTTTAAAAGGAAGCCAGCTAGAGCATGTTATGGGTTTCTTCCTCATAAAGTGTGCATGGAGCACTTTGCTATTCACTCCAACCGAGGAAGGGCTAGAACAAAGCCAACCACAATAAGCGCGTTATGAGCGCTTTATTGCCTGAGAGTTCTTTGTGCTTTACTAAAGAATTGCCGGGGGCTTTATTCCCTGGAAAGCCCAGTGTATTTGCTTGTGCGTTGCTAAAACCAGTGCACCGCCGTGGGCCTGAGTTCTGGGCTGAGCCCCTCGCGCTTTGCGGGAGCCCGAGAGGTCACTAGATTTGAGGGTGGCCGCTCATCAGCACAGCGAGCGCCGTAGGCGTGCCAGATGTTGCCTAGCACCCAGTCGAAGCCGCTGACCTGGGAGAAGTGGCCGGAAGAAAGACTGTGGCCCACCGCAGTCCCACCCCCAAGTGAGATGCTGCACCAAGTGCCCCAGCGGCCCTTCAGCAAGAAGCGACGGCCGAGGAGAACGAGGACGCTCTCGAGGGAGAGGAGCGCCTCCGCCTCACACCCGCCCGGATCGTTGCGTGGCAGGCCAACTGTAGGAAAGTAGGATCTGCTTCTTATGGTTACCCCCACTTTTTGCTTGATGTGATGCTGTTTTTGACTAGTCTGACTGGGATCCTACCAATCAGGACCCCAGTCTATCTGCTTTCTCCCTAAACTGTTGTGCTCGGTACCTAGGTACATCCCAGATTGGATACTGGGGTACCCTTGTCAGTCCCTAGTATATGGTACCCATGTACCTAGGGCATCCCCCATGGGCTGAAGCATGTATTATGCCACCCATGGGAGACCATTCAAAATGAACCTACAGGCCTGCCATTGCAGCCTGTGTAAGTTGGTTCTTGCACCACTTACTAAAGATATACTATATCTAAGGGTCACTGCACTTAAAACCTATAAGTCACCCCTATAGCAGGTCTGTACAATCCTGAGGGCAGTGTGCTTGGTTCTAATTGAGAGGGTGCCCCTGCATGAGCAGGACACCCCTGCAGCCTACGGAGTCCATTCTCCTGGGTTGTCAGTGAAGCAGCCATATACTATATAGAGGGGCACCGCATAATTACGCAATGACCACCTCGAAACTGGCTGCAACAAATCCTATCATGTTTGGTATCAAACATGTTGGAATCATACCCCCACACTGTAAACGGTGTGGGAGGTATGGTTCCAAGCACTGGAAGAGCCCTCCGTTAGGCTCTGTGTTCCCGGTACCAACCTCCTTGACGCGGACAGCACAAAATGGTTGCTGCCGACCAGAGACACATTTCTGCCCTCCTGCTGCTGAGCCAAGCTCGAGCAGAGAAAGGTGGAACAATAGGCATCCTGTCACAGGGAGGTGTGACGACCTCCCAGACAGGATTTCGTGTATTAGAGCTGGGTGGGTGTGCTTGCCAGTGCCAGAAAGTCTGCATGAGGGGCACATTTGGTGTCCCTGTGCATAGTCAATTCAAACCAGTCCTGGGAGCTGTTGGCTCCCATTCTGGCGCGAAACTGGACAAAGGACATGGGAGTAAACTCCCCCCTGTCCAGACCCTCCTCAGGGAGGGTCCCCTGAATCATCCCAACCCTTTCCCTAGGGTACTTAAGGGCTTACCTGGGTGTAGGTCCCTATATTCGTCGTGGGATAAGATTCAGAACTGACACCACTGCATTCCTACCGTCTGGGCATTCTGGACTTCGTTTGGGCCTGACCTAGTCTCCCTTCCAGTCTGCTGCATCGTCTGTGCCTGTGCAGCATACAGGAACCCTCCAAGGCCCTTGAAGCATCAAAGACAACCGAAGTAATCTCCCTTGGAGTGAAGGAGTCACTCCCCTGCATTCGCAGGCACTGCAACTAAGTCGACCGGTCTGCAGATCAAAAGCTCCTCTGGACTCCGTGGGCTCTGCAACACAGGTAGTGGTTTTCCTCAGCTCCCAAGGCCTGCTATCTCCTCTTACCAAGTTTGAGGCAAGTAGTCCTTGTGGGGGTTGCAATAACCGAACCCCTGGGCACCGCGTCCAACTTGCAGTTGCAAAGGCTTGTTGGTCTCTTTGCATGAAGATCTATTCGGGCTCAAAGTAGCCCCAACCTCGAGCATCTCCTGTGACCAGAATCTTCAGCCACACCGCATCGAGTGCATCGTGGCTTGCATCTTTTGGTGAGCTGCTTGAGGTACTCTCGTGACTCCAGTGCCTCCTGCCTGTGGGTCCACTTGAGGGTCACTTTTGTTTTCTTCAGGCTCCCCTGCTTGCTCGGGCGTGCTCCGACTCCCCTGCTTGTGGTGAGTCTCCTGGACCTTGCTGGTCTTCACTGTGTACTTTCTTGACTTCCTGCGTTGGCTGCATTTGCCAAGGCTTGTTGGTGCTCCCGCCGGACACCGACCCCTCAGCATCCTTCGTGGGACAGCTCGTATCTGGCTCCTGGTCATCCTCGGCGTTGCCTGGTCCCCACAGCTGCAGAGTCAAGGTCCTCCTCATCTTCCCTGAAGCACCCGACATCGGTGGGCATTCGTCTAACAAGCTCCGGGTCACTCCTAAGTGACCCAGACTCTGTCCCCTCTGTTTTCAGTTACTCCTTGACAAGAATCCATGTTTGGATTCCCACGGACACTTTCTCCTCTTCCAGCAGCGGCACTTTCCTGAAGTCCTCCATAGGGTTCGATGGCGGTTTTCACCCCTATGAACCCTGCTTCCCTGGTGTAGGTAACATGGGTACTAGGGTATCCACGAGTGGGATGGTTCTCCTACCTTCTGTCTTCCACTGGGTTTCTTCAGGGTCCACTGGGAAGGGTCTTTAATCTTTAAAAATCCAACCGCAACTCACACTTGGAGTTGTACGGAGCCCGCGGTCATGTTCACACACTGCACGCATCCTATTTACTTACCTTGGGTGGTTCCTTGGGTCCCCAGCGATTCTACGTCCTCTCAACATTGTCCTGACTCGAGTCGTGGTTCTTATACCACTTACATTAGTGGACATCCTATACCAGGCCATCTTATCACACCAACAGAGGAGAAAACCCTTGCCCTGTGCAGCCTGAGAGGCTGCACCCCAAGGGTCCTGACCAGCACGCAAGTGATTGTTCATCCATTATCTGGGATTAAGAAACCCCTCACTGCTGCGCAGGCAGCGGTGCTTTCACTCACTGAAGGTGGAAAGAACCTACCTTTTGCTGTTCCACCTTCCCGCATTTGTCGCCTATGTAATCTGGGGCCCTTGCCTGCTCTGAAAGAACCGGGGGAATGTTTCCTTGCGGCTGGAGCAGCCTGGAAGAGTGTACAGGGGCAGTGTCCTGATGGAAACCGAGCTTTCCAGCAAGTTTGTTCTGTAAATGTTTTTACTGCGATACTTGTGACACTGGCCTAGGTGGCCAGCTAATGTCATCTACCCCTAATAACCAAGTGATTCAATGTGCTTTATATATGTTTACAGTGTTGGTGTAGGGTGTTTTTGTAACATGTTCAACCTATAAAGTGTTTACTTGATTGCACTACCGATGCAGTTATGACCATTGCCTTATGGCGAAGTGATTTATGTGATTATGGTCTGAAGTGTTTAATGTACAATACAAAGGATATTTATATATAACCTTGTGTGGAGTCTCTTTTGTAGTGTTTCTAGTGTCTCTGGTGTGTGTATGTTGCGCGAACGCTTAACACATAGCCTCTGGGATGAGCCTGACTGCTCTGCCAAGCTACCAAGGAGGTGAGCGGGGGTGTTATCTTGTGTGTAACTCCCTTACCCTGACTAGAGTGGTGGGGTCTGCCTGGCTTAGGTGCATACCCTAGCCAACCAGGAACCCCTTTTCTAACACTGGCCGGCTACATCGGCCTCCGCATCGCAGCCTCACAGCTCCTTGGAACCGATGCATCACCAGCTGCGTGCGGCATCCTCAAGGCCAGGACTTCGCATCGTAAGCCCTGTTGACGGCTTCCTGACAACGATACAACAGGACCTCACACCACAGCCTCGCCGCATCTCGGAACCACTGCATCGCTTCGACTGCATGACACTTCTTCACCTCGGATCCACGCAACGCTCCACAACCAAGATTTAAGGTGCTTTGTTCAACGGATCTAACTAGGTCCCTGTAGCCAGTGAGTTCTCCATCGTGGTCGGCCTGAACTTGTGACATTGTCCTTGCCCGTTATGACCAGATATCCCTGGTCGGCACTTTGTGCTTTTTGGTGCTCTTTTACCCTTAAACTTTAAAATTCAATATCTCCTGTTTCCTTGATTAGAATTTTGTCATTTTGGTCTTTTTATTTATTAAAATATGCCTTATTTTTCTAAACCTGGTGCGGGATCTTTTTGTGTGGTGGTTTCCACTTATTACTGTTTGAAGTGTTTGAAATGCACAAATACTTTACACATTGCCTCTATGTTCAGCCTGCCTGCTCTGTGCCAATCTACCAAAGAGTGAGCACAGGTTAATTTAGGGTGAGTCTGCCTCTTACCCTGGCTGCTGCTTGACTAGGGCTCATACCCCAGTAAACCAATTTCTAACATGTTCATCAAAATATTTTGATCAAGATAGGAGTTGCAAGAACACCTAGCAATATCTATCAAGTCCATGGACCTGGTCCCTGCTTCATCAGTGCCGTATCTGATATGACTTGTGGTTTATAAAAATAAAAAAAAGTCTTCATTAGAGTACTATATCCCATATGAAGTGTTTTTATATATATATATATATATATATATTCACTGAAAAAACCATAGGTTTCAGACACGTTATAGTTACAAATTAGCATTTAAAAAACCTTTGAAATTCACTGAAAAAACCATAGGTTTTAGGGACAGTTATAGTTACTTGGACATTGCACTCGTACAAAACCCGTGAAATTCCCCCGTTATAGTTAGTCCAGGTAACTATAACTCGCGCCCCGTAATGCACTGCTGATGACGTCACTTATTACATCACTCATGACATGGTCAGTGACATCACTGATGACATCACTGATGACATCTCAAATGACATCACTGATGACATCATCCAGTGACTGTGTTTCTGTAAAGTTTAAATATTTTTAATATATATAGGAAAAGACGTATTGAAGAATGAGTGGGTGTGTAAGTGTCTGTATGGATGATTTAGTAGGTGTGTGACTGACTGTATAAGTGAGTGATTTAATGTATCTTACTGAATGCATGGGTTAGTGACTAAACTGGGTGAATGTCTGTATCCGTCTGTCTGTTGCTGTGTAAGTGGCTGCATATGTTTGTGAATAGCTACATGAGTGTCTATTTGAGTTATTGAATGCTTGTGTGAGTATCTGTATGGGTGCCTGAGTGTTTGTGTGGGAGGGGTGTGTGCGACTCTGTGCATAGATGTGTGAGTGGGCGATTCACTGGGTGGATAGTTTCAAGAGTGCATCTATGATAGACTGTATGGGTGGATATGTGTGTGTAAGAGTGTGTTAGTGAGTGAATGTATGTGCCAGTGGTACATGTGTGAGTAACTACATATGTGAAAGGCAGAATATATGTGTGTTATAGTATTTAAATGGCTATAAGTGAGAGTGTGTGATAGTGAGAGTGGCTGTATGGATGCGTGTGTGCTTGTATCAGTTATTGTATAAGAGCGTAAGAATGTGCTAGTATTTGTATGAGTAAGTGAGCTGGTGTGTGTATAACTGTATAGGTGAGTAAATGGCAGTGTGTTTAATTATTTGCATGACTGACTAGGTGTGTGAGTACCTCTATGGATGAGTGGCGGTGTTTGAGTGTTTATATAGGAGTAAGAGTGCATATGATAGTCCTGTACTGAGTGACCATAAGTATGAGTGACTGTACGGGTGAGTGAGTGGATGTGTGTGTGTAGACCTAAGAATCAGTGAGTAGGTATGTAGTTATTGGTGTTGGAGTGTCTATGGTTTTGCGAATGGCAGTCTGTAATTTAGAGTGGGTGTATCAAAAGTTATATTAGGGTGTGAGGAGCTGCATCAGATTATCACAAGGATGATGTCATTTGAGATGTCATCAGTGATGTCATCAGTGATGTCACTGACCATGTCATGAGTGATGTAATAAGTGACGTCATCAGCAGTGCATTGCGGGGGCGCGAGTTATAGTTACCTGGACTAACTATAACGGGGGAATTTTACGGGTTTTGTACGAGTGCAATGTCCAAGTAACTATAACTGTCCCTAAAACCTATGGTTTTTTCAGTGAATTTCAAAGGTTTTTTAATGCTAATTTGTAACTATAACTGTCCCTAAAACCTATGGTTTTTTCAGTGAATTTCAAAGGTTTTTAAATGCTAATTTGTAACTATAACGCGTCTGAAACCTATGGTTTTTTCAGTGAATTTCAACGTTTTTTTAAATGATATTTAGTTGTAAGATTTTTTACATGTATTGTTTTGATACTAATTTTCTACAGATGTTTATCTGTTTAATTTACATATTTTGTTTTTAAAAAAATATTTATATATTTGTAATATAAATCGCAAAAAAATGTTTTCGAAAATATTGTAACATAAATATTTTTTGTTTTGTTTTATAATTTGTTAATAAATGTAATTTTTTTTATTTTTAAAAAAATTTTGGAGTCGCGCACCGGCAGCGTACCTTACAAGATCAGTGCGCGAATTGTACCCGCCATTTTCTTAAAGTCGTGAAGGATCCGCGTAGGGTGTGCGATGGATGCGTGTATTATAGTTACGTGATATGCATATGTTACGTGTTGTGCGCGATTAGTATGCGACCGGTTCGCGCTTCCTACGTTTACACATTCGTGACACATGCGCATTATACTACGCGGCTCTTGCGCGGACACGCGCCCCGCGTGACGTCATATGCGTGCTGTACGCGCTGTGTACGCGACTCCCGCGAATTTTTATATGTTCTAAAATGACATATATGTCTTTAATACACATATTAGGGCCAGACATTATCTTACTTATGCATAAAAATAATTTATTTTTACATGTAATAAAGTTATTTTACTTTTAAATGCAATTTCGCTACTTCGCGTTGGGTGCGTGCTGCGTGTGCGCACGGTACGCGGATCCCATGTGACTTAAAAAAAGCTTTTGATTGGTTGATAACATTTCCCATTGTAACTATTGAAGGACCCCACCCATTTCCATCATTCTTCTTTGAGCTTCTTTGGAGACACATCTCTGCATTGAAGAAGAACTGCTATATCTGAAATAAGAAGATGGCTTCTTCACAACAGCAAGAAGAGGAGTCACAACATTCTTCAGAAGAAGAATTTGTGCAAGAGGACCCACGTCCACAAAAGCATGTATCGGTGGTGTGGAAGTTTTTCACTTTTCCAGAGGGCCAAAAGAAGGTTAATGCCACGAAAGTCAGCTGCCGGATCTGTGAGAGGGTGCTGTCTAGAGGTAGTGCCGACAAGAAATATTCTTGTGGTACTGCCTCTATGTACAAGCATTTTATTTGCGTCACTTTTCCCATGTTAAAAGTGACGCAAAAGTGGCGCAAGAGGCTTCTAAAACTGTCCCATACTATTTTTAAAACAAACACCAAATACAATAAAAATAATTAAACTATACATCAGTACATTTAATAATATATTTCAAAAAAGACAGTTTCCTTAAAGTATGAAATCTTTTTAAATAAACATCTAAAATATATAACTCACCTATTAAATAAATCTGTTCAATTAAAAATCTCACACACAGTCAGGATTTTCTTTTTCGCACAGAATGTAGATAAGCACACTCTCCAATATGAAATCAGTAATGGCAAACTTTCCCTCTAATTTTTCATACATATACACATGACTTTCCAGTGTTTTTCAAATTGTAAAACGAATTTCCATTGGTCATAGAGAATAATACTTTTCAACTGACATCTTTCCCCCTTGTTCTGAATATCAGTTTCCACAGCAACAGCTCATGCAACATTCAACTTAGCTGCCAGGTCACAAGTTCACCACACAATGTTGCAAATGACAACAGCAGGTGTGGTTGGCTTTGCAAAGCATTCACTAATCCTTTCTGCTGTACCTTGCAAACTTTTCATTTTAACCAATAAAAAACATGCTTTCTAAACCATGAAAAATGCACCCTATATTAGAATGCAGAGTGTTCTTAAACAGCCAATGAAATCTCTACTTTCTTAAAAACAGCATGTTGTCCACCATTTTAGATAGATTTCATTTTCCCTCCTACCTACCTCAGGTACCGACATCTTTTATTACCTACATTGATCCCTTCAAGATGCTTTCTGTGTGGATTGTGGGACACAGCTATGTTTTCTGGTGCAAAAGGTATGCTGAAAGCAGAGGTATTGACAAAGATTTAGCTTTGCCAAATGTAGACATTAAATGGATTGGTCAGAGAGGATTAAAGTGGCACCAATTGATGCCATTGGTTAAATCCTTTTTGCATCTCCAACACCCTGACCTCATAATTGTGCACTGTGGTGGCAATGACCTAGGCACTTTGACTGGGGTAGGTCTGGAAATGCTTATGAAGGACACCTTTGCAGAATTCATGTCACTTTTCCTCCAAACTGCCTTTGTCTATTCGAACATATGCCAAAGACAGAAATGGCAGTGGTCCAATCATTTTTGTCCACAGTTTGAGAAAGCTAGGAAACATGTCAATAAAGCTGTTTCTGCTTATCTCAGAGATTATAGGATGGGGTCCATTTTCAACAACAATCTGCGTTTTAATATAGATGGCATCTATAGGAGAGACGGTGTTCATTTTACAGATGAGGGTAACCGAATCTTTCTCATCAACTTTAGACTCTGCATCGGTACTTACTTGTAGGTACCATAATGTATCAATAAACACAAGGGCTCTTTTTAGAGCCACCCAAGATATAAAAATATATTCTTCATGTATATTTACTGGGTTTCTAAAAATATTTGGGGGATTCGCGCACCCAACGCGTTCACCTTGGAGTCGCGCACCCAACACGTTTACACCAGGGGCCGCGCTGGGAGTCGCGCACCGAACGCGTTCACACTAGGGGCCACGCTGAGCGGGCGCGCTGGGTGCGCGACTCCTTATTTTCCCGTAAAAATTTTGATAGCTCCTATCACTAATTTGTATTCTCCCCGGGGACCCCATCCCCCGGGGTTTATACATAATGATGGAGACCGTGAGGGGAGCCCCAATGCCCCCACGGTCCCGCCGGCTCCCGCGTCCTTCGAGAGCCGGCATTGCTTTCCCACATGGTGAGCTGCTGACATGCAGCTCCCCGTGTGGAAAAGCAATTTGCTTTAGATATTGAAAGAGAGAGCAGGTTTCCCTGCTCTCTCTCCAATACCCAAAGCAGTTTGCTATGGCAGGACGTGAGCTGCGAGGCTCCCGTCCTGCCATAGCAAACTACAGTGTCCCGGGGTAGGCACCCCGGGACACTGCAGGAGCCGGCCCTGGCACTCCCCAGGGCCATCAAGTGCTCCAGGAGGGGGCCGCGCGGCCCCCTCCCTTAAATTGCACAGCCCCTGGGAGGTGGTGGTCCCGGGGCTCTGGGGGTCCGTAATGGACCCCCACATTTATTTTATAGGTGCCCCGGGGACGTGGTGGTCCCCGGGCGTGTGGGGGCTGGAGCCCCCACACAGGTTTTTTTAAATAAAAAGAAGCCCCGGGGGTGGCGGTCCCCGGGGCATGGGGGCCCTTTGACGCCCCCACCCATTAAATTATCCCCCCACCATGCCCCCGGGACTTGGGCCACCCGGGGCCAATTAACTATCGAGCGCGGGAGACCGCGCCTCGATTTTTTTTTTTTTTTTTCCGGCAGGATTCGCGCACCCTGAGCGCACCCAACGTGTTTACACCAGGGGGCCGTGCTGGGAGTCGCGCGCCGAACGCGTTCACACTAGGGGCCGCCCTGAGCGGCGCGCTGGGTGCGCGACTCCTTATTTTCCCGTAAAAATTTTGATAGCTCCTATCACTAATTTGTATTCTCCCCGGGGACCCCATCCCCCGGGGTTTATACATAATGATGGAGACCGTGAGGGGAGCCCCAATGCCCCCACGGTCCCGCCGGCTCCCCGCGTCCTTCGAGAGCCGGCATTGCTTTCCCACATGGTGAGCTGCTGACATGCAGCTCCCCGTGTGGAAAAGCAATTTGCTTTAGATATTGAAAGAGAGAGCAGGTTTCCCTGCTCTCTCTTCCAATACCAAATCAGTTTGCTATGGCAGGACGTGAGCCGCGAGGCTCCCGTCCTGCCATAGCAACTACAGTGTCCCGGGGTAGGCACCCGGGACACTGCAGGAGCCGGCCCTGGCACCCCCAGGGCCATCAAGGGCTCCAGGAGGGGGCTGCGCGGCCCCCTCCCATTCAGTACATAGCCCCGGGATGTGGTGGTCCCCGGGGCTCTGGGGTCCGTAACGGACCCCCATATTAAAATGTTTAGTGCCCCGGGAGGTGGCGGTCCCGGGCGTGTGGGGGCTGGAGCCCCCCACACAGGTTGTCCAATTTAAAAAAAAAAGCCCCGGGAGGTGGTGGTCCCGGGGCTGCGGGAGGGCTCAGAGCCCTCCCGCACCATTTTTCCCAAAAGCCCCGGGGGTGGCGGTCCCCGGGGTTTGGGGGCCCTTGAGGCCCCCACACATTAAATTTCCCCCCCACCATGCCCCCGGGACTTGGGCCACCCGGGGGCCAATTAACATCCCCCACCATGCCCCCGGGACTTGGGCCACCCGGGGGCCAGTAACTATCGAAGCGTGGGAGACCGCGCTCGATTTTTTTTTTTGGCAGGATTCGCGCAGGTCAGGGTGTTTCTACCCTGCCCCCTTTGTGCGCTTTGCGCACTTGTTTCTGTCCCTCGTTTCTACCGAGGGACAAAATGGCTGCCAACATTTCCTGAATCGGAATGTTGACAGCCAATTAACATGCAGCTCGTGATCGGGACGGTGCGCGCAGGGTGCGCTGAGGGTGCGCGAATCCTCCGTGCCCATAGATATCACTAACTTTTTACTTTTGATTTTCTCAGCAACTACTGAACGGATTTACACCATTTAACAAAAGGGTTCTTTCTGAACCAAGAACTACCTCTTTGCCAAATTTGGTGTAATTCCGTTCAGCAGTTCGGGCTGTAGCCGTGTCTAAAGTTTCCTATGGGAAAATGCATGGGGAAAACGCGTTTTGGGACCCCCTTTTTCTCGGCCCCCGCTTGACGTATCACCCCGAGACTATCAGGGTAGGAGCGGACCGGAGCGCCCCACGAAGTTTGAAAATTTCGCGAAGATACGTCAACCGGCAAGAGTTATTTCAAATAGAATGTCGCGGATTTCCTATGGATAATAGGTTGTAACTATAACTATCTACTGGCGACCGCCAGTAGATAATATATATATATATATATATATATATATGTGTGTGTGTATATATATATATATATATATACACACACACACACACACACACACACATTACCTACTGGCGGCCAACAGTAGGTAGTTATAATTAGGACCTTGTTTCTATTCAAAAAGTGTTTTTTCTTTTGCCAATATCTTTGGCGCTGGTTGACGAATCTTCAAAAAATTCTCAGAACTAATGGGGCGCTCCGGTCAGCTCCTGCCTTGAAAGTTTTGGGGTGATTAGTCAAGCGGGGGCCAAGGAAAAAAGGGGGGTACCAAAACGCGTTTTCTCCATGTTAATTTCCATAGGAAACTTTAGACAAGGCTTGATTCTGATTGGCTGCCAACACTTCAAACCAAGAAGTGTTGGCAGCCATCTTGTGACTCGGTTGAACCGAGTCACAAGAAAAAAGGTGAAAAACGATGAAAAATAAGAAAAGGGGTCAGGGTAGAAACACCCTAGGCTTGCTTAAGGGGCCCAAAAAAACATTTAAAAAAAAAAAATTTAGGCGGGATTCGCGTAGGGTCCGCGAATATGGCAGAAAATTAAAAACAAAAAAATGAAGCGCGGCCTCCCGCGCTTCGTTTGTTTTAAGCCCCTGGGTGGGCCAGATCCCGGGGGCAATACATAATTATGTAGCGGGGCCCACGCAGACCCAGGGACTGCCACCTCCCCGGGACAATACATAATTATGTAGCGGGGGGCACGTGGCCCCCACCACAGCAGCCCCAGGGACCGCCACCTCCACGGGGCTTTGTTAATGTGCGGGGCACGCGGCCCCCCCAGCAGCCCTGGGGACCACCACCTCCCCAGGGGTTTTTCATACAAATACGTGGGGGGCTCCTGCCCCCCCCATGCTGCCCTGGGGACCACCACCTTCCCCGGGCTTTTAAATAGAAAATGAGTGTGGGGGTTCTCCTGCCCCCCCACACTGCCCCGGGGACCACCACCTCCCCGGGGCTATGTGCTTTAAATGTGGGGGCCACGCAGCCCCTCCTGCAGCCCCGGGGACCACCACCTCCCCGGGGCTACTTTTAAAAACTAAGTGTGGGGGTGCTCGAGCCCCCACCACACTGCCCCGGGGACCACCACCTCCCCGGGGCACACTTTATTCAAATATGGGGGTCCGTTGCAGACCACCACCTCCCCAGGGCTTTAAACCAGTTGGGAGGGGGGCTGCGTGGCCGCCCTCCAGGAGCCCTCCTTGGCTCTGAGGACCACCACCCCCCCGGGGCCGGCTCCAGCAATGTCACGGGGTGCCCACCCCCAGGACATTGCAGTTTGCTAAGGCAGGGCGGGAGCTCCACCTCTCAGTAATGCCACTGTGTGGGGCTTACTGGAGGTAACAGGTAGGCTAGTTGGCCCCTAAGGACCCCCAGTAGCAAAGTGGACTTCAATCCCCATCCAAGAGTGCGCCAGGGAGCGCATTTGCAGAGTGGTGGGAAAAGGGGGCATGGCCTGCTATGAGAACTTAGCAATCCTCCTGTGTGGGACTTACTGGAGGTAATAGGAGGGGTAGTTGGCCCCCAAGGATGTCCTTGGGGGCCAACTACCCTTCCTGTAAGTCCAACACAGTGGGATTGCTAAGAGGTCTTCGGAGGCCCCGCCCCCCTTTTTCCACCACTCTGCAAATGCACCTTCTGGCACACTACTGGTTGGGGGATGACGTCCACTTTACTGCTGAGGAACTTTGGGGGCCAAGAAGCCCTCCTGGTACCTCCTGTAAGTGCTATGCAGCGGAATTCCTGAGTGCTGGTCGGAGGCCCAGCCTCCTTTCTCCACCACTCTGTAAACGCGACTACTAGTTAAAGAAGCATTTGCAATGTAATAGGTCTTGCATTTGCGAAAGTTAGGGCTATTGGCGTTGTAAATGTAAAAGTTTTTTACTAATGTTTTTTAGAGTGGATGTACGTTGTGTGTAGTGGAATTATGTGGTATGTTGTGCAGTGAAATTATGTGGATAGAAAGTATGTGGTATTTAGTGTATAGGAATTGTGTAGAGTGGGATTATGTGTTATGGAGAGTAATTCTGTGGTGTGGTAGTCTGTGTTGTGGAGTGGTAACCTCAGGTTTAGTCTTCCTCGTTACCATAGAAGCTAAACTATAAACTCAATGAGATAAAAAAAGAAGGAACCACTGAGGAGCACTTCTGGACCTAGTTGGAGGTATGAGCAGGGCCACTGGAATTATGCGACTGTTCGGTTGCACCGATTTGCGCATAATTAGACATTTTCCGCATTTGCCACATAATCCACCATCTGCTGCACAATCTGCAGATTTGAACAGAAAAAACCTTGTTTCTAGCTCAAACATTACCAAAAATGCAGCAACAAGTGTTAGAGCTTGGTGGAAGGCCCTTTGCAAACCTGGAATGGTCACCTGTTACTTATTGCTAAATGTGGGTGTTAGATTAGTACTAATGTTGTGCAAACCACTCTTGCTTCTTTCTGTGCCTCTCTTGTCTCTTTCTGCACATCTCTTCTGCTTTCTGCACCTACCTTCTTTCTGCAACTCTCTTGCTTCTTTCTGCACCTCTCTTGCTCTTTTCTTCTGTACCTCTTACCTCTTTTGCCTCTTTCTGCACCCCTGTTGCTTCTTTCTGCACTTCTCTTGCTTCTTTCTCTAACTCTCTTGCTTCTTTCTCCACCTGTCTTGCTTCTTTCTGCACCCCTCTTCCCTCTTTCTGTACCATTCTTCCCTCTTTCTGCACCTCTTTCCTCTTTCTGCAGTTCTCTTGCCTCTTCCTGCAACTCTATTGCTTATTTCTGCACTTCTGTTGCCTCTTTCTGCACCCATCTTGCTTCTCTCAGCACCTCTGTGGGTTCTTTCTGCACTGCTCTTGCTTCTTTCTGCAACTCGCTTGCAAATTTCTGCACCCCTCTTGCCTCTTTCTGCACTTCTCTTGCCTCTTTCTGCACCCCTCTTGCCTCTTTCCGCACCCCTCTTGCCTCTTTCCGCACCTCCATTGGTTCTTTCTCCACTTCTCTTGCTTCTTTCTGTACCCCTCTTGCTTCTTTCTGTACCCCTCTTGCTTCTTTCTGCATCCCTCTTTCCTCTTTCTGCACCTCTGTAGCCTTTCCGCACCTTTCTTGCCTCTTTCTGCACCTCTTTCTGTACCTCTCTTGCTTCTTTCTTCACCTCTTGCTTCTTTCTTCACCTCTTGCTTCTTTCTTCACCTCTTGCTTCTTTCTGCACCTCTCTTGCCTCTTTCTGCACCTCTCTTGCCTCTTTCTGCACCTCTCTTGCCTCTTTCTGCACCTCTCTTGCCTCTTTCTGCACCTCACTTGCCTCTTTCTGCACCTCACTTCCCTCTTTCTGCACCTCACTTGCCTCTTTCTGCACCACTCTTGCTTTTGTCTGCATCTCTCGTTTCTTTCTGCAACTCTCTTCTCTTTCATTACTTCTCTTGCTTCTTTCTACACCTCTGTTGCTTCTTTCAGCACTTATCTTGCCTCTTTCTGCACCACTGTTGGCTTTTTCTGCACATCACTTGCTTCTTTCTGCACCCCTCTTGGCTGTTTCTGCACCCCTCTTGCCTCTCTTTCTGTACCTCTATTGCCTCTTTCTGCACCCCTGTTCTCTTTCTGCAACTCCCCTGCCTGTTTCTGCACCCCTGTTCTTTCTACCTCTCCTGCCTGTTTCTGCACCTCTGTAGCCTCGTTTTGGACCTCTTGCCTCTTTCTGCACCCCTCTTGCCTCTTTCTGCACCCCTCTTGCCTCTTTCTGCACCCCTCTTGCCTCTTTCTGCACCCCTCTTGCCTCTTTCTGCACCTCTGTTGCTTCCTTCTGCACCTCTGTTGCTTCTTTCTGCACCCCTCTTGCCTCTTTCTGCACTTCTCTTGCCTCTTTCTGCACTTCTCTTACCTCTTTCTGCACCTCTTTCCTCTTTCTGCAGTCCTCTTGCCTCTTTCTGCATCTTTTGCTTCTTTCTGCACTTCTGTTGCCTCTTTCTGCCATTCTCATGCTTCTTTCTGCACCTCTGTTGCTTCTTTCTGTACCTCTGTTGCTTCTTTCTGTACCTCTGTTGCTTCTTTCTGCACTGCTGTTGCTTCTTTCTGCACCCCTCTTGCCTCTGTCTGCACCCCTGTTCTCTCTGTCTGCACCCCTGTTCTCTCTGTCTGCACCCCTGTTCTCTCTGTCTGCACCCCTGTTCTCTCTGTCTGCACCCCTGTTCTCTCTGTCTGCACCCCTGTTCTCTCTGTCTGCACCCCTGTTCTCTCTGTCTGCACCCCTGTTCTCTCTGTCTGCACCCCTGTTCTCTCTGTCTGCACCCCTGTTCTCTCTGTCTGCACCCCTGTTCTCTCTGTCTGCACCCCTGTTCTCTCTGTCTGCACCCCTGTTCTCTCTGTCTGCACCCCTGTTCTCTCTGTCTGCACCCCTGTTCTCTCTGTCTGCACCCCTGTTCTCTCTGTCTGCACCCCTGTTCTCTCTGTCTGCACCCCTGTTCTCTCTGTCTGCACCCCTGTTCTCTCTGTCTGCACCCCTGTTCTCTCTGTCTGCACCCCTGTTCTCTCTGTCTGCACCCCTGTTCTCTCTGTCTGCACCCCTGTTCTCTCTGTCTGCACCCCTGTTCTCTCTGTCTGCACCCTGTTCTCTCTGTCTGCACCCCTGTTCTCTCTGTCTGCACCCCTGTTCTCTCTGTCTGCACCCCTGTTCTCTCTGTCTGCACCCCTGTTCTCTCTGTCTGCACCCCTGTTCTCTCTGTCTGCACCCCTGTTCTCTCTGTCTGCACCCCTGTTCTCTCTGTCTGCACCCCTGTTCTCTCTGTCTGCACCCCTGTTCTCTCTGTCTGCACCCCTGTTCTCTCTGTCTGCACCCCTGTTCTCTCTGCACCCCTGTTCTCTCTGCACCCCTGTTCTCTCTGCACCCCTGTTCTCTCTGCACCCCTGTTCTCTCTGCACCCCTGTTCTCTCTGCACCCCTGTTCTCTCTGCACCCCTGTTCTCTCTGCACCCCTGTTCTCTCTGCACCCCTGTTCTCTCTGCACCCCTGTTCTCTCTGCACCCCTGTTCTCTCTGCACCCCTGTTCTCTCTGCACCCCTGTTCTGTCTGCACCCCTGTTCTGTCTGCACCCCTGTTCTGTCTGCACCCCTGTTCTGTCTGCACCCCTGTTCTGTCTGCACCCCTGTTCTGTCTGCACCCCTGTTCTGTCTGCACCCCTGTTCTGTCTGCACCCCTGTTCTCTCTGCACCCCTGTTCTCTCTGCACCCCTGTTCTCTCTGTCTGCACCCCTGTTCTCTCTGTCTGCACCCCTGTTCTCTCTGTCTGCACCCCTGTTCTCTCTGTCTGCACCCCTGTTCTCTCTGTCTGCACCCCTGTTCTCTCTGTCTGCACCCCTGTTCTCTCTGTCTGCACCCCTGTTCTCTCTGTCTGCACCCCTGTTCTCTCTGTCTGCACCCCTGTTCTCTCTGTCTGCACCCCTGTTCTCTCTGTCTGCACCCCTGTTCTCTCTGTCTGCACCCCTGTTCTCTCTGTCTGCACCCCTGTTCTCTCTGTCTGCATCCCTGTTCTCTCTGTCTGCACCCCTGTTCTCTCTGTCTGCACCCCTGTTCTCTCTGTCTGCACCCCTGTTCTCTCTGTCTGCACCCCTGTTCTCTCTGTCTGCACCCCTGTTCTCTCTGTCTGCACCCCTGTTCTCTCTGTCTGCACCCCTGTTCTCTCTGTCTGCACCCCTGTTCTCTCTGTCTGCACCCCTGTTCTCTCTGTCTGCACCCCTGTTCTCTCTGTCTGCACCCCTGTTCTCTCTGTCTGCACCCCTGTTCTCTCTGTCTGCACCCCTGTTCTCTCTGTCTGCACCCCTGTTCTCTCTGTCTGCCCCCTGTTCTCTCTGTCTGCCCCCCTGTTCTCTCTGTCTGCCCCCTGTTCTCTCTGTCTGCCCCCTGTTCTCTCTGTCTGCCCCCTGTTCTCTCTGTCTGCCCCCTGTTCTCTCTGTCTGCCCCCTGTTCTCTCTGTCTGCCCCCTGTTCTCTGTCTGCCCCCTGTTCTCTCTGCCCCCTGTTCTCTCTGCCCCCCTGTTCTCTCTGCCCCCTGTTCTCTCTGCCCCCTGTTCTCTCTGCCCCCTGTTCTCTCTGCCCCCTGTTCTCTCTGCCCCCTGTTCTCTCTGCCCCCCTGTTCTCTCTGCCCCCTGTTCTCTCTGCCCCCCTGTTCTCTCTGCCCCCTGTTCTCTCTGCCCCCTGTTCTCTCTGCCCCCTGTTCTCTCTGCCCCCTGTTCTCTCTGCCCCCCTGTTCTCTCTGCCCCCTGTTCTCTCTGCCCCCTGTTCTCTCTGCACCCCTGTTCTCTCTGCACCCCTGTTCTCTCTGCACCCCTGTTCTCTCTGCACCCCTGTTCTCTCTGCACCCCTGTTCTCTCTGCACCCCTGTTCTCTCTGCACCCCTGTTCTCTCTGCACCCCTGTTCTCTCTGCACCCCTGTTCTCCTCTGCACCCCTGTTCTCTCTGCACCCCTGTTCTCTCTGCACCCCTGTTCTCTCTGCACCCCTGTTCTCTCTGCACCCCTGTTCTCTCTGCACCCCTGTTCTCTCTGCACCCCTGTTCTCTCTGCACCCCTGTTCTCTCTGCACCCCTGTTCTCTCTGCCTGCACCCCTGTTCTCTCTGCACCCCTGTTCTCTCTGCCTGCACCCCTGTGTTCTCTGCCTGCACCCCTGTTCTCTCTGCCTGCACCCCTGTTCTCTCTGCCTGCACCCCTGTTCTCTCTGCCTGCACCCCTGTTCTCTCTGCCTGCACCCCTGTTCTCTCTGCCTGCACCCCTGTTCTCTCTGCCTGCACCCCTGTTCTCTCTGTCTGCACCCCTGTTCTCTCTGTCTGCACCCCTGTTCTCTGTCTGCACCCCTGTTCTCTGTCTGCACCCCTGTTCTCTGTCTGCACCCCTGTTCTCTGTCTGCACCCCTGTTCTCTGTCTGCACCCCTGTTCTCTGTCTGCACCCCTGTTCTCTGTCTGCACCCCTGTTCTCTGTCTGCACCCCTGTTCTCTGTCTGCACCCCTGTTCTCTGTCTGCACCCCTGTTCTCTGCACCCCTGTCCTCTGCACCCCTGTCCTCTGCACCCCTGTCCTCTGCACCCCTGTCCTCTGCACCCCTGTCCTCTGCACCCCTGTCCTCTGCACCCCTGTCCTCTGCACCCCTGTCCTCTGCACCCCTGTCCTCTGCACCCCTGTCCTCCCTGCACCCCTGTCCTCCCTGCACCCCTGTCCTCCCTGCACCCCTGTCCTCCCTGCACCCCTGTCCTCCCTGCACCCCTGTCCTCCCTGCACCCCTGTTCTCCCTGCACCCCTGTTCTCTCTTTCTGCCACTCTTGCCTCTTTCTGCACTTCTCTTGCTTTATTCCACATTTCTCGCGCTTCTTTCTGTACCCCTCTTGCCTCTTTCTGTACCCCTCTTGCCTCTTTCTGCACCCCTCTTGCCTCTTTCTGCACCCCTCTTGCCTCTTTCTGCACCCCTCTTGCCTCTTTCTGCACCCCTCTTGCCTCTTTCTGCACCCCTCTTGCCTCTTTCTGCACCCCTCTTGCCTCTTTCTGCACCCCTCTTGCCTCTTTCTGCACTTCTCTTGCCTCTTTCTGCACTTCTCTTGCCTCTTTCTGCACCTCTGTTGCTTCTTTCTGCTCTTCTCTGGCATCTTTCTCACCCCTCTTGCATGTTTATGTTCCTCACTTGCCTCTTTGTGCACTTCTCTTGTTTTTTTGTGCACCTCTCTTGTTTCTTTCTGCAATTTTCTTGTCTTTCATCACTTGTCTGGCTTCTTTCTGCACCTTTGTTGCTTCTTTCAGCACTTCTTTCCTCTTTCTGCACTTCTCTTTCCTGTTTCTGTACCTCTCGCCTCTTTCTGTACCACTGTTGCCTCTTTATGCACGTCACTGGCTTCTTTCTGCACCCCTCTTTCTGCACCTCACTTGCCTCTTTCTGCATCCCTCTTCCCTCTTTATGCACGTCACTTGCTTCTTTCTGCACCCCTCTTCCCTCTTTATGCACGTCACTTGCTTCTTTCTGCACCCCTCTTCCCTCTTTCTGTACCTCTCTTGCCGCACCATTGTTCCCTCTTTCTGCACCTCTCCTGCCTGTTTCTGCACCTCTCCTGCCTGTTTCTGCACCTCTGCTGCCGCCTCCTGCACTTATTTTCTTTTTCTGCACCTCTGTTGCCTCTTTCTGCACTTCTGTTACTTCCTTCTGCACTTCTCTTGCTTCCTTCTGCACCTCTCTTGCTTCCTTCTGCACCCCTCTTGCCTCATTTTGTACCCTTCTTCCCTCTTTGTGCACCTCTCACCTCTTTCTGCACCTCTCACCTCTTTCTGCACCTCTCACCTCTTTCTGCACCTCTCACCTCTTTCTGCACCTCTCACCTCTTTCTGCACCTCTCACCTCTTTCTGCACCTCTCACCTCTTTCTGCACCTCTCACCTCTTTCTGCACCTCTCGCCTCTTTCTGCACCTCTCACCTCTTTCTGCACCTCTCGCCTCTTTCTGCACCCCTCTTCCCTCTTTCTGCACCCCTCTTCCCTCTTTCTGCACCCCTCTTCCCTCTTTCTGCATCCCTCTTTCTGCACCCCTCTTCCCTCTTTCTGCACCCCTCTTCCCGCACCCCTCTTCCCTCTTTCTGCACCTCTGTTGCCTCTTTCTGCACCTCTGTTGCCTCTTTCTGCACCTCTGTTGCCTCTTTCTGCACCTCTGTTGCCTCTTTCTGCACCTCTGTTGCCTCTTTCTGCACCTCTGTTGCCTCTTTCTGCACCTCTGTTGCCTCTTTCTGCACCTCTGTTGCCTCTTTCTGCACCTCTGTTGCTTCCTTCTGCACCTCTGTTGCTTCCTTCTGCACCTCTCTTGCTTCCTTCTGCACCTCTCTTGCTTCTTGCTGTACCCCTCTTGCTTCTTGGTGCACCCCTCTTGCCTCTTTGTGCACCTCTCTCCTCTTTGTGCACCTCTCTCCTCTTTGTGCACCTCTCTCCTCTTTGTGCACCTCTCCTGCCTCTTTGTGCACCTCTCCTGCCTCTTTGTGCACCTCTCCTGCCTCTTTGTGCACCTCTCCTGCCTCTTTGTGCACCTCTCCTGCCTCTTTGTGCACCTCTCCTGCCTCTTTGTGCACCTCTCCTTCCTCTTTGTGCACCTCTCCTGCCTCTTTGTGCACCTCTCCTGCCTCTTTGTGCTCCTCTCCTGCCTCTTTGTGCACCTCTCCTGCCTCTTTGTGCACCTCTCCTGCCTCTTTGTGCACCTCTCCTGCCTCTTTGTGCACCTCTCCTGCCTCATTGTGCACCTCTCCTGCCTCTTTGTGCACCTCTCCTGCCTCTTTGTGCACCTCTCCTGCCTCTTTGTGCACCTCTCCTGCCTCTTTGTGCACCTCTCCTGCCTCTTTGTGCACCTCTCCTGCCTCTTTGTGCACCTCTCCTGCCTCTTTGTGCACCTCTCCTGCCTCTTTGTGCACCTCTCCTGCCTCTTTGTGCACCTCTCCTGCCTCTTTGTGCACCTCTCCTGCCTCTTTGTGCACCTCTCCTGCCTCTTTGTGCACCT
The DNA here is from genome assembly GCA_963921515.1 of Calotriton arnoldi. Lineage (NCBI taxonomy): Eukaryota > Metazoa > Chordata > Amphibia > Caudata > Salamandridae > Calotriton > Calotriton arnoldi. The sequence goes on along the minus strand of CAWUFW010017022.1, from coordinate 35,610 downwards.
CTCCTGCCTCTTTGTGCACCTCTCCTGCCTCTTTCTGCACCTCTCCTGCCTCTTTCTGCACTTCTCTTGCCTCTTTCTGCAAGTCTGTTGCTTCTTTCTATACTTCTTTTGCCTCTTTCTGCACCCTTCTTCCCTCTTTCTGCTCCTATGTTTCTTCTTTCTGCACTTCTTTCTTCTACCTTTTTGTACACAAATTTACAGTGTATGCTGTTTGAAACACAGGTATTCAAGGATTTGTATGTTTATTTTCATGTAACATGTTACTAGGTAAAAACAGACACACGCATGCATACCTTCACAAACTTGGTCAGACTTACAACAGTGATATGGTTAGGATTGCTATTTTACATTTGGTAGGCCTAACATTCTGAGCAGTCGATGAATAGTGAACCTTCAAGAAAAAAGTGAGGTTTAAGACATCTTGGGAGAAGGATTAGTGATTAGGCTACTTTGTATGAGTCTGTAGAAAGATACGGTCGAAGTAGGCATCTTTCTGCACTTCTCTTGCTTCTTTCTCCACCCCTCTTGCTTCTTTCTCCACCCCTCTTGCTTCTTTCTCCACCCCTCTTGCTTCTTTCTCCACCCCTCTTGCCTCTTTCTGCACCCCTCTTGCCTCTTTCTGCACCCCTCTTGCCTCTTTCTGCACCCCTCTTGCCTCTTTCTGCACCCCTCTTGCCTCTTTCTGCACCCCTCTTGCCTCTTTCTGCACCCCTCTTGCCTCTTTCTGTACCCTTCTTCCCTCTTTCTGCACTTCTCTTGCCTCTTTCTGCACCTCTTGCCTCTTTCTGCACCTCTTTCCTCTTTCTGCAGTTCTCCCGCCTCTTTCTGCATCTTTTGCTTCTTTCTGCACTTCTCTTGCCTTTTTCTGCCGTTCTCATGCCTCTTTCTGCACCTCTGTTGCTTCTTTCTGCACTGCTCTTGCTTCTTTCTGCACCTCTCTTGCAAATTTCTACACCCCTCTTGCCTCTTTCTGTACCTCTTGCCTCTTTCTACACCCCTTTTGCCTGTTTCTGCAGTTCTCTTGCCTTCTTCTGCACTTCTGTTGCTTCTTTCTGCTCTTCTCTTGCATCTTTCTGCACCACTCTTGCCTGTTTCTGTTCCTCACTTGCCTCTTTCTGCACTTCTCTTGTTTTTTATGCACCTCTTTTGTTTCTTTCTGCAATTTTCTTATCTCTTTCATCACTTGTCTGGCTTCTTTCTGCACCTCTGTTGCTTCTTTCAGCACTTCTCTTTCCTCTTTCTGCACTTCTCTTGCCTGTTTCTGTACCTGTCTTGCCTCTTTATGCACCACTGTTGCCTCTTTATGCATGTCACTTGCTTCTTTCTGCACCCCTCTTGCCTCTTTCTGCACCTCTGTTCCCTCTTTCTGCACCTCTCCTGCCCGTTTCTGCATCTCTGCTGCCTCCTTCTGCACTTATTTTCTTTTTCTGCACCTCTGTTGCTTCTCTATGCACTTCTCTTGCCTCTTTCTGCACATCTGTTGCTTTTTTCTGCACCTCTGTTGCTTCCTTCTGCACCTCTGTTGCTTCTTTCTGCACCCCTCTTGCCTCTTTCTGTACCCTTCTTCCCTCTTTGTGCACTTCTCTTGCCTCTTTCTGCCTCCCTCTTTCTATACCTCTGTTGCTTCTTTCTGCACTTCTCTGGCTTCTTTCTGCACCTTTATTGCTTCCTTCTGCACTTCTTGCTTCCTTCTGCACCTCTGTTGCTTCTTTCTGCACTTCTCTTGCTTCTACCTTTTTGTACACAAATTTACAGTGTATGCAGTTTGAAACACAGGTATTCATGGATTTGTATGTTTATTTTTATGTAACGTGTTACTAGGTAAAAGCAGAGACACACGCATGCATACCTTCACAAACTTGGTCAGACTTACAACAGTGATATGGTTAGGATTGCTATTTTACATTTGGTAGGCCTACCATTCTGAACAGTCGAATAGTGAACCTTCAAGAGAAAAGTGAGGTTTAAGAAATCTTGGGAGAAGGATTAGTAATTAGGCTACTTTGTATGAGTTTGTGGAAAGGTACGGTCGAAGTAGGCATCTTTCTGCACTTCTCTTGATTCTTTCTCCACTTCTCTTCTTTCTGCACCTCTCTTGCTTCTTTCTGCACCTCTCTTGATTCTTTCTGCACCTCTCTTGATTCTTTCTGCACCCTTCTTCCCTCTTTCTGCACCCTTCTTCCCTCTTTCTGCACCCTTCTTCCCTCTTTGTGCACCTCTTGCCTCTTTCTGCACCTCAGTTGCTTCTTTCTGCACCTCTCTTGCAAATTTCTGCACCGCCCTTGCAAATTTCTGCACCCCTCTTCCCTCTTTCTGCACCCCTCTTGCCTCTTTCTGCACCCCTCTTGCCTCTTTCTGCACCCCTCTTGCCTTTTTCTGCACCCCTCTTGCCTTTTTCTGCACCCCTCTTGCCTTTTTCTGCACCCCCTTGCCTTTTTCTGCACCCCTCTTGCCTTTTTCTGCACCCCTCTTGCCTTTTTCTGCACCTCTCTTGCCTTTTTCTGCACCTCTCTTGCCTTTTTCTGCACCTCTTGCCTGTTTCTGCACCCCTCTTGCTTGTTTATGCACCCCTCTTCCTGCTCCCCTCTTACTGCACCCCTCTGCCCTCTTACTGCACCCCTCTGCCCTCTTACTGCACCCCTCTGCCCTCTTACTGCACCCCTTACCTGTTTCTGCACCTCTTACCTGTTTCTGCACCTCTTACCTGTTTCTGCACCTCTTACCTGTTTCTGCACCTCTTACCTGTTTCTGCACCTCTTACCTGTTTCTGCACCTCTTACCTGTTTCTGCACCTCTTACCTGTTTCTGTACCTCTTACCTGTTTCTGCACCTCTTTCCTGTTTCTGCACCTCTTTCCTGTTTCTGCACCTCTTTCCTGTTTCTGCACCTCTTTCCTGTTTCTGCACCTCTTTCCTGTTTCTGCACCTCTTTCCTGTTTCTGCACCTCTTTCCTGTTTCTGCACCTCTTTCCTGTTTCTGCACCTCTTTCCTGTTTCTGCACCTCTTTCCTGTTTCTGCACCTCTTTCCTGTTTCTGCACCTCTTTCCTGTTTCTGCACCTCTTTCCTGTTTCTGCACATCTTTCCTGTTTCTGCACCTCTTTCCTGTTTCTGCACATCTCCTGCCTGTTTCTGCACATCTCCTGCCTGTTTCTGCACCTCTCCTGCCTGGTTCTGCACCTCTGTTACTTCGTTCTGCACCTCTGTTACTTCGTTCTGCACCTCTGTTACTTCGTTCTGCACCTCTGTTACTTCGTTCTGCACCTCTGTTACTTCGTTCTGCACCTCTGTTACTTCGTTCTGCACCTCTGTTACTTCTTTCTGCACCCCTCTTGCCTCTTTCTGCACCCCTCTTGCCTCTTTCTGCACCCCTCTTGCCTCTTTCTGCACCCCTCTTGCCTCTTTCTGCACCCCTCTTGCCTCTTTCTGCATCCCTCTTGCCTCTTTCTGCACCTCCCTTCCTTCTTTCTGCACCTCCCTTCCTTCTTTCGGCACCTCCCTTCCTTCTTTCTGCACCTCCCTTCCCTCTTTCTGCACCTCCCTTCCCTCTTTCTGCACCTCCGTTGCTTCTTTCTGCACCTCTGTTGCTTCTTTCTGCACCTCTGTTGCTTCTTTCTGCACCTCTGTTGCCTCCTTCTGCACCTCTCTTGCTTCCTTCTGCACCTCTCTTGCTTCTTTGTGCACCTCTCTTGCCTCTTTGTGCACCTCTCTTGCCTCTTTGTGCACCTCTCTTGCCTCTTTGTGCACCTCTCTTGCCTCTTTGTGCACCTCTCTTGCCTCTTTGTGCACCCCTCTTGCCTCTTTGTGCACCTCTCTCCTCTTTGTGCACCTCTCTCCTCTTTCTGCACCTCTCCTCTTTCTGCACCTCTCCTCTTTCTGCACCTCTCCTGCCTCTGTCTGCACCTCTCCTGCCTCTGTCTGCACCTCTCCTGCCTCTGTCTGCACCTCTCCTGCCTCTGTCTGCACTTCTCTTGCCTCTTTCTGCAAGTCTGTTGCTTCTTTCTATACTTCTTTTGCCTCTTTCTGCACCCCTCTTCCCTCTTTCTGCTCCTATGTTTCTTCTTTCTGCACTTCTCTTTCTTCTACCTTTTTGTACACAAATTTACAGTGTATGCTGTTTGAAACACAGGTATTCAAGGATTTGTATGTTTATTTTCATGTAACATGTTACTAGGTAAAAACAGACACACGCATGCATACCTTCACAAACTTGGTCATACTTACAACAGTGATATGGTTAGGATTGCTATTTTACATTTGGTAGGCCTAACATTCTGAGCAGTCGATGAATAGTGAACCTTCAAGAGAAAAGTGAGGTTTAAGACATCTTGGGAGAAGGATTAGTGATTAGGCTACTTTGTATGAGTCTGTAGAAAGATACGGTCGAAGTAGGCATCTTTCTGCACTTCTCTTGCTTCTTTCTCCACCCCTCTTGCTTCTTTCTCCACCCCTCTTGCTTCTTTCTCCACCCCTCTTGCCTCTTTCTGTACCCTTCTTCCCTCTTTCTGCACTTCTCTTGCCTCTTTCTGCACCTCTTTCCTCTTTCTGCAGTTCTCCCACCTCTTTCTGCATCTTTTGCTTCTTTCTGCACTTCTGTTGCCTCTTTCTGCCGTTCTCATGCCTCTTTCTGCACCTCTGTTGCTTCTTTCTGCACTGCTGTTGCTTCTTTCTGCACCTCTCTTGCAAATTTCTACACCCCTCTTGCCTCTTTCTGTACCTCTTGCCTCTGTCTGCACCCCTGTTCTCTCTTTCTACACCCCTTTTGCCTGTTTCTGCAACTCTCTCGCCTCTTTCTGCACTTCTGTTGCTTCTTCCTGCACCTCTGTTGCTTCTTCCTGCACCTCTGTTGCTTCTTCCTGCACCTCTGTTGCTTCTTCCTGCACCTCTGTTGCTTCTTTCTCCACTTCTCTTGCCTCTTTCTGAACACCTATTGCTTCTTTCTGCACCTCTGTTGCTTCTTTCTGCACTTCTCTTGCTTTATTCTGCACTTCTCTTGCTTTATTCTGCATCTCTCTTGCTTTCTGCACCCCTCTTGCTTCTTTCTGCACCCCTCTTGCTTCTTTCTGCACCCCTCTTGCTTCTTTCTGCACCCCTCTTGCTTCTTTCTGCACCCCTCTTGCTTCTTTCTGCACCCCTCTTGCTTCTTTCTGCACCCCTCTTGCTTCTTTCTGCACCCCTCTTGCTTCTTTCTGCACCCCTCTTACCTCTTTCTGTACCCCTCTTTCTGCACCTCTCTTGACTGTTTCTGAAACTCTCTTGCCTCTTTCTGCAGTTCTCTTGCCTTCTTCTGCACCTCTGTTGCTTCTTTCTGCTCTTCTCTTGCATCTTTCTGCACCACTCTTGTCTGTTTCTGTTCCTCACTTGCCTCTTTCTGCACTTCTCTTTTTTTTTATGCACCTCTTTTGTTTCTTTCTGCAATTTTCTTCTCTTTCATCACTTGTCTGGCTTCTTTCTGCACCTCTGTTGCTTCTTTCAGCACTTCTTTCCTCTTTCTGCACTTCTCTTGCCTGTTTCTGTACCTGTATTGCCTCTTTATGCCCAACTGTTGCCTCTTTATGCATGTCACTTGCTTCCTTCTGCACCCCTCTTGCCTCTTTCTGCACCTCTGTTCCCTCTTTCTGCACCTCTCCTGCCCGTTTCTGCATCTCTGCTGCCTCCTTCTGCACTTATTTTCTTTTTCTGCACCTCTGTTGCATCTTTATGCACCCCTCTTGCCTCTTTCTGTACCCTTCTTCCCTCTTTGTGCACTTCTCTTGCCTCTTTCTGCACGTCTGTTGCTTCTTTCTACACTTCTCTTGCCTCTTTCTGCACCCCTCTTCCCTCTTTCTACACCTCTGTTGCTTCTTTCTGCACTTCTCTTGCTTCTACCTTTTCGTACACAAATTTACAGTGTATGCCGTTTGAAACACAGGTATTAATGGATTTGTATGTTTATTTTTATGTAACGTGTTACTAGGTAAAAGCAGAGACACACACACGCATGCATACCTTCACAAACTTGGTCAGACTTACAACAGTGATATGGTTAGGATTCCTATTTTACATTTGGTAGGCCTACCATTCTGAGCAGTCGATGAATAGTGAACCTTCAAGAGAAAAGTGAGGTTTAAGAAATCTTGGGAGAAGGATTAGTAATTAGGCTACTTTGTATGAGTCTGTGGAAAGAGTACGGTCGAAGTAGGCATCTTTCTGCACTTCTCTTGATTCTTTCTCCACTTCTCTTTCTGCACCTCTCTTGCTTCTTTCTGCACCTCTCTTGCTTCTTTCTGCACCTCTCTTGCTTCTTTCTGCACCCTTCTTCCCTCTTTCTGCACCCTTCTTCCCTCTTTCTGCACCCTTCTTCCCTCTTTCTGCACCCTTCTTCCCTCTTTCTGTACCCTTCTTCCCTCTTTCTGTACCCTTCTTCCCTCTTTCTGCACCCTTCTTCCCTCTTTCTGCACCCTTCTTCCCTCTTTCTGCACCCTTCTTCCCTCTTTCTGCACCCTTCTTCCCTCTTTGTGCACCTCTCCTCTTTCTGCACCTCTCCTCTTTCTGCACCTCTCCTGCCTCTTTCTGCACCTCTCCTGCCTCTTTCTGCACTTCTCTTGCCTCTTTCTGCAAGTCTGTTGCTTCTTTCTATACTTCTTTTGCCTCTTTCTGCACCCCTCTTCCCTCTTTCTGCTCCTATGTTTCTTCTTTCTGCACTTCTTTCTTCTACCTTTTTGTACACAAATTTACAGTATGCTGTTTGAAACACAGGTATTCAAGGATTTGTATGTTTATTTTCATGTAACATGTTACTAGGTAAAAACAGAGACACGCATGCATACCTTCACAAACTTGGTCAGACTTACAACAGTGATATGGTTAGGATTGCTATTTTACATTTGGTAGGCCTAACATTCTGAGCAGTCGATGAATAGTGAACCTTCAAGAGAAAAGTGAGGTTTAAGACATCTTGGGAGAAGGATTAGTGATTAGGCTACTTTGTATGAGTCTGTAGAAAGATACGGTCGAAGTAGGCATCTTTCTGCACTTCTCTTGCTTCTTTCTCCACCCCTCTTGCTTCTTTCTGCACCCCTCTTGCCTCTTTCTGTACCCTTCTTCCCTCTTTCTGCACTTCTCTTGCCTCTTTCTGCACCTCTTTCCTCTTTCTGCAGTTCTCCCACCTCTTTCTGCATCTTTTGCTTCTTTCTGCACTTCTGTTGCCTCTTTCTGCCGTTCTCATGCCTCTTTCTGCACCTCTGTTGCTTCTTTCTGCACTGCTCTTGCTTCTTTCTGCACTGCTCTTGCTTCTTTCTGCACCTCACTTGCAAATTTCTACACCCCTCTTGCCTCTTTCTGTACCTCTTGCCTTTGTCTGCACCCCTGTTCTCTTTCTACCCCTTTTGCCTGTTTCTGCAACTCTCACCTCTTTCTGCAGTTCTCTCGCCTCTTTCTGCACTTCTGTTGCTTCTTCCTGCACCTCTGTTGCTTCTTTCTCCACTTCTCTTGCCTCTTTCTGAACACCTATTGCTTCTTTCTGCACCTCTGTTGGTTCTTTCTGCACTTCTCTTGCTTTATTCTGCATCTCTCTTGCTTCTTTCTGCACCCCTCTTACCTTTCTGTACCCCTCTTTCTGCACCTCTCTTGCCTGTTTCTGAAACTCTCTTGCCTCTTTCTGCAGTTCTCTTGCCTCTTTCTGCAGTTCTCTTGCCTTCTTCTGCACCTCTGTTGCTTCTTTCTGCTCTTCTCTTGCATCTTTCTGCACCACTCTTGCCTGTTTCTGTTCCTCACTTGCCTCTTTCTGCACTTCTCTTGTTTTTTTATGCACCTCTCTTGTTTCTTTCTGCAATTTTCTTCTCTTTCATCACTTGTCTGGCTTCTTTCTGCACCTCTGTTGCTTCTTTCTGCACTTCTCTTTCCTCTTTCTGCACTTCTCTTGCCTGTTTCTGTACCTGTCTTGCCTCTTTCTGCACCATTGTTGCCTCTTTATGCATGTCTCTTGCTTCTTTCTGCGCCCCTCTTGCCTCTTTCTGCACCTCTGTTCCCTCTTCTTGCACCTCTGTTCCCTCTTTCTGCACCTCTCCTGCCCGTTTCTGCATCTCTGCTGCCTCCTTCTGCACTTATTTTCTTTTTCTGCACCTCGGTTGCTTCCTTCTGCACCTCGGTTGCTTCCTTCTGCACCTCTGTTGCTTCCTTCTGCACCTCTGTTGCTTCCTTCTGCACCTCTGTTGCTTCTTTCTGCACCCCTCTTGCTTCTTTCTGCACCCCTCTTGCCTCTTTCTGTACCCTTCTTCCCTCTTTGTGCACTTCTCTTGCCTCTTTCTGCACGTCTGTTGCTTCTTTCTACACTTCTCTTGCCTCTTTCTGCACCCCTCTTCCCTCTTTCTACACCTGTTGCTTCTTTCTGCACTTCTCTTGCCTCTTTCTGCACCTCTATTGCTTCCTTCTGCACTTATTGCTTCCTTCTGCACCTCTGTTGCTTCTTTCTGCACTTATCTTGCTTCTACCTTTTCGTACACAAATTTACAGTGTATGCAGATTGAAACACAGGTATTCATGGATTTGTATGTTTATTTTTATGTAACGTGTTACTAGGTAAAAGCAGAGACACGCATGCATACCTTCACAAACTTGGTCAGACTTACAACAGTGATATGGTTAGGATTCCTATTTTACATTTGGTAGGCCTACCATTCTGAGCAGTCGATGAATAGTGAACCTTCAAGAGAAAAGTGAGGTTTAAGAAATCTTGGGAGAAGGATTAGTAATTAGGCTACTTTGTATGAGTCTGTGGAAAGGTACGGTTGAAGTAGGCATCTTTCTGCACTTCTCTTTATTCTTTCTCCACTTCTCTTCTTTCTGCACCTCTCTTGCTTCTTTCTGCACCTCTTCCCTCTTTCTGCACCCTTCTTCCCTCTTTCTGCACCCTTCTTCCCTCTTTCTGCACCCTTCTTCCCTCTTTCTGCACCCTTCTTCCCTCTTTCTGCACCCTTCTTCCCTCTTTCTGTACCCTTCTTCCCTCTTTGTGCACCTCTTGCCTCTTTCTGCACCTCAGTTGCTTCTTTCTGCACCTCTCTTGCAAATTTCTGCACCGCCCTTGCAAATTTCTGCATCCCTCTTTCTGCACCCCTCTTGCCTCTTTCTGCACCCCTCTTGCCTTTTTCTGTACCCCTCTTGCCTTTTTCTGCACCCCTCTTGCCTTTTTCTGCACCCCTCTTGCCTTTTTCTGCACCCCTCTTGCCTTTTTCTGCACCTCTCGCTGTTTTCTGCACCTCTTGCCTGTTTCTGCACCCCTCTTGCTTGTTTATGCACCCCTCTTCCTGCTCCCCTCTTACTGCACCCCTCTGCCCTCTTTCTGCACCTCTTTCCTGTTTCTGCACCTCTTTCCTGTTTCTGCACCTCTTTCCTGTTTCTGCACCTCTTTCCTGTTTCTGCACCTCTTTCCTGTTTCTGCACCTCTTTCCTGTTTCTGCACCTCTTTCCTGTTTCTGCACCTCTTTCCTGTTTCTGCACCTCTTTCCTGTTTCTGCACCTCCTGCCTGTTTCTGCACTTCTCCTGCCTGTTTCTGCACCTCTCCTGCCTGTTTCTGCACCTCTCCTGCCTGTTTCTGCACCTCTCCTGCCTGTTTCTGCACCTCTCCTGCCTGTTTCTGCACCTCTCCTGCCTGTTTCTGCACCTCTCCTGCCTGTTTCTGCACCTCTCCTGCCTGTTTCTGCACCTCTCCTGCCTGTTTCTGCACCTCTCATGCCTGTTTCTGCACCTCTCATGCCTGTTTCTGCACCTCTCATGCCTGTTTCTGCACCTCTCATGCCTGTTTCTGCACCTCTCATGCCTGTTTCTACACCTCTGTTGCTTCGTTCTGCACCTCTTGCCTCTTTCTGCAACTCTTGCCTCTTTCTGCAACTCTTGCCTCTTTCTGCACCCCTCTTCCCTCTTTCTGCACCCCTCTTCCCTCTTTCTGCACCCCTCTTCCCTCTTTCTGCACCCCTCTTCCCTCTTTCTGCACCCTTCTTCCCTCTTTCTGCACCCTTCTTCCCTCTTTCTGCACCCTTCTTCCCTCTTTCTGCACCCCTCTTCCCTCTTTCTGCACCCCTCTTCCCTCTTTCTGCACCCCTCTTCCCTCTTTCTGCACCCCTCTTCCTTCTTTCTGCACCCCTCTTCCCTCTTTCTGCACCCCTCTTCCCTCTTTCTGCACCTCCCTTCCCTCTTTCTGCACCTCTCTTGCTTCTTTCTGTACTTCTCTTGCTTCTTTATGCATCCTTCTTACTTCTTTCTGCACTTCTCTTGCCTCTTTCTGCACTCCTCTTGCCTTTCTGCACCTCTTTTGCTTTTCTCTGCATCCCTCTTGCCTCTTTCTGCATCCCTCTTGCCTCTTTCTGCACCCCTCTTGCCTCTTTCTGTACCCCTCTTGCCTCTTTCTGCACCCCTCCTCTTTCTGCACCTCTCCTCTTTCTGCACCTCTCCTCTTTCTGCACCTCTCCTCTTTCTGCACCTCTCCTCTTTCTGCACCTCTCCTCTTTCTGCACCTCTCCTCTTTCTGCACCTCTCCTTCCTCTTTCTGTACTTCTCCTTCCTCTTTCTGTACTTCTCTTGCCTCTTTCTGCACATCTGATGCTTCTTTCTACACTTCCCTTGCGATTTCTGCACCCCTCCTCTTTCTGCACCCCTCCTCTTTCTGCACCCCTCCTCTTTCTGCACCCCTCCTCTTTCTGCACCCCTCCTCTTTCTGCACCCCTCCTCTTTCTGCACCCCTCCTCTTTCTGCACCTCTCTCTTTCTGCACCTCTCCTCTTTCTGCACCTCTCCTCTTTCTGCACCTCTCTCTTTCTGCATCTCACTCTCTTTCTGCATCTCACTCTCTTTCTGCACCTCTCCTCTTTCTGCACCTCTCCTCTTTCTGCACCTCTCCTCTTTCTGCACCTCTCCTCTTTCTGCACCTCTCCTCTTTCTGCACCTCTCCTCTTTCTGCACCTCTCCTGCCTCTTTCTGTACTTCTCTTGCCTCTTTCTGCACATCTGATGCTTCTTTCTACACTTCTCTTGCGATTTCTGCACCCCTCTTCCTGCACCTCTGTTGCTTCTTTCTGCACTTCTCTTGCTTCTACCTTTTTGTACACAAATTTACAGTGTATGCTGTTTGAAACACAGGTATTCAAGGATTTGTATGTTTATTTTTATGTAACATGTTACTAGGTAAAAGCAGAGACACACGCATGCATACCTTCACAAACTTGGTCAGACTTACAACAGTGATATGGTTGGGATTGCTGTTTTACATTTGGTAGGCCTAACATTCTGAGCAGTCGATGAATAGTGAACCTTCAAGAGAAAAGTGCTGGTTTAAGACATCTTGGGGAAGGATTAGTGATTAGGCTACTTTGTATGAGTCTGTGGAAAGGTACTGTCGAAGTAGGCATCTTTCTGCACCTCTCTTGCTTCTTTCTACACCTCTCTTGCTTCTTTCTACACCTCTCTTGCTTCTTTCTACACCTCTCTTGCTTCTTTCTGCACCCCTCTTGCTTCTTTCTGCACCCCTCTTCCCTCTTTCTGCACCCCTCTTCCCTCTTTCTGCACCCTTCTTCCATTTTTCTGAACCCTTCCATTTTTCTGAACCCTTCCATCTTTCTGAACCGTTCTTCCCTCTTTGTGCACCTCTCTTGCCTCTTTCTGCACCTCTCTTGCCTCTTTCTGCACCTCTCTTGCCTCTGTCTGCACCCCTCTTGCCTCTGTCTGCACCCCTCTTGCCTCTGTCTGCACCCCTCTTGCCTCTGTCTGCACCCTCTTGCCTCTGTCTGCACCCCTCTTGCCTCTGTCTGCACCCCTCTTGCCTCTGTCTGCACCCCTCTTGCCTCTGTCTGCACCCCTCTTGCCTCTGTCTGCACCCCTCTTGCCTCTGTCTGCACCCCTCTTGCCTCTGTCTGCACCCCTCTTGCCTCTGTCTGCACCCCTCTTGCCTCTGTCTGCACCCCTCTTGCCTCTGTCTGCACCCCTCTTGCCTCTGTCTGCACCCCTCTTGCCTCTGTCTGCACCCCTCTTGCCTCTGTCTGCACCCTCTTGCCTCTGTCTGCACCCCTCTTGCCTCTGTCTGCACCCCTCTTGCCTCTGTCTGCACCCCTCTTGCCTCTGTCTGCACCCCTCTTGCCTCTGTCTGCACCCCTCTTGCCTCTGTCTGCACCCCTCTTGCCTCTGTCTGCACCCCTCTTGCCTCTGTCTGCACCCTCTTGCCTCTGTCTGCACCCCTCTTGCCTCTGTCTGCACCCCTCTTGCCTCTGTCTGCACCCCTCTTGCCTCTGTCTGCACCCCTCTTGCCTCTGTCTGCACCCTCTTGCCTCTGTCTGCACCCCTCTTGCCTCTGTCTGCACCCCTCTTGCCTCTGTCTGCACCCCTCTTGCCTCTGTCTGCACCCCTCTTGCCTCTGTCTGCACCCCTCTTGCCTCTGTCTGCACCCCTCTTGCCTCTGTCTGCACCCCTCTTGCCTCTGTCTGCACCCCTCTTGCCTCTGTCTGCACCCCTCTTGCCTCTGTCTGCACCCCTCTTGCCTCTGTCTGCACCCCTCTTGCCTCTGTCTGCACCCCTCTTGCCTCTGTCTGCACCCCTCTTGCCTCTGTCTGCACCCCTCTTGCCTCTGTCTGCACCCCTCTTGCCTCTGTCTGCACCCCTCTTGCCTCTGTCTGCACCCCTCTTGCCTCTGTCTGCACCCCTCTTGCCTCTGTCTGCACCCCTCTTGCCTCTGTCTGCACCCCTCTTGCCTCTGTCTGCACCCCTCTTGCCTCTGTCTGCACCCCTCTTGCCTCTGTCTGCACCCTCTTGCCTCTGTCTGCACCCCTCTTGCCTCTGTCTGCACCCCTCTTGCCTCTGTCTGCACCCCTCTTGCCTCTGTCTGCACCCCTCTTGCCTCTGTCTGCACCCCTCTTGCCTCTGTCTGCACCCCTCTTGCCTCTGTCTGCACCCCTCTTGCCTCTGTCTGCACCCCTCTTGCCTCTGTCTGCACCCCTCTTGCCTCTGTCTGCACCCCTCTTGCCTCTGTCTGCACCCCTCTTGCCTCTGTCTGCACCCCTCTTGCCTCTGTCTGCACCCCTCTTGCCTCTGTCTGCACCCCTCTTGCCTCTGTCTGCACCCCTCTTGCCTCTGTCTGCACCCCTCTTGCCTCTGTCTGCACCCCTCTTGCCTCTGTCTGCACCCCTCTTGCCTCTGTCTGCACCCCTCTTGCCTCTGTCTGCACCCCTCTTGCCTCTGTCTGCACCCCTCTTGCCTCTGTCTGCACCCCTCTTGCCTCTGTCTGCACCCCTCTTGCCTCTGTCTGCACCCTCTTGCCTCTGTCTGCACCCCTCTTGCCTCTGTCTGCACCCCTCTTGCCTCTGTCTGCACCCCTCTTGCCTCTGTCTGCACCCCTCTTGCCTCTGTCTGCACCCTCTTGCCTCTGTCTGCACCCCTCTTGCCTCTGTCTGCACCCCTCTTGCCTCTGTCTGCACCCCTCTTGCCTCTGCACCCCTCTTGCCTCTGCACCCCTCTTGCCTCTGCACCCCTCTTGCCTCTGCACCCCTCTTGCCTCTGCACCCCTCTTGCCTCTGCACCCCTCTTGCCTCTGCACCCCTCTTGCCTCTGCACCCCTCTTGCCTCTGCACCCCTCTTGCCTCTGCACCCCTCTTGCCTCTGCACCCCTCTTGCCTCTGCACCCCTCTTGCCTCTGCACCCCTCTTGCCTCTGCACCCCTCTTGCCTCTGCACCCCTCTTGCCTCTGCACCCCTCTTGCCTCTGCACCCCTCTTGCCTCTGCACCCCTCTTGCCTCTGCACCCCTCTTGCCTCTGCACCCCTCTTGCCTCTGCACCCCTCTTGCCTCTGCACCCCTCTTGCCTCTGCACCCCTCTTGCCTCTGCACCCCTCTTGCCTCTGCACCCCTCTTGCCTCTGCACCCCTCTTGCCTCTGCACCCCTTCTTGCCTCTGCACCCCTCTTGCCTCTGCACCCCTCTTGCCTCTGCACCCTCTCTTGCCTCTGCACCCTCTTGCCTCTGTCTGCACCCCTCTTGCCTCTGTCTGCACCCCTCTTGCCTCTGTCTGCACCCCTCTTGCCTCTGTCTGCACCCCTCTTGCCTCTGTCTGCACCCCCTCTTGCCTCTGTCTGCACCCCTCTTGCCTCTGTCTGCACCCCTCTTGCCTCTGTCTGCAGCCCTCTTGCCTCTGTCTGCACCCCTCTTGCCTCTGTCTGCAGCCCTCTTGCCTCTGTCTGCAGCCCTCTTGCCTCTGTCTGCAGCCCTCTTGCCTCTGTCTGCAGCCCTCTTGCCTCTGTCTGCAGCCCTCTTGCCTCTGTCTGCAGCCCTCTTGCCTCTGCAGCCCTCTTGCCTCTGCAGCCCTCTTGCCTCTGCACCTCCCTTGCCTCTGCACCTCCCTTGCCTCTGCACCTCCCTTGCCTCTGCACCTCCCTTGCCTGTTTCTGCACCTCCCCTGCTTCTTTCTTCATCTTTCTGCACCCCTCTTGCCTCTTTCTGCATCTCTTTCTGCACCCCTCTTGCCTCTTTCTGCATCTCTTTCTGCACCCCTCTTGCCTCTTTCTGCATCTCTTTCTGCACCCCTCTTGCCTCTTTCTGCATCTCTTTCTGCACCCCTCTTGCCTCTTTCTGCATCTCTTTCTGCACCCCTCTTGCCTCTTTCTGCATCTCTTTCTGCACCCCTCTTGCCTCTTTCTGCATCTCTTTCTGCACCCCTCTTGCCTCTTTCTGCATCTCTTTCTGCACCCCTCTTGCCTCTTTCTGCACCCCTCGTGCCGGTTACTGCACCCCTCGTGCCGGTTACTGCACCCCTCGTGCCGGTTACTGCACCCCTCGTGCCGGTTACTGCACCCCTCGTGCCGGTTACTGCACCCCTCGTGCCGGTTACTGCACCCCTCGTGCCGGTTACTGCACCCCTCGTGCCGGTTACTGCACCCCTCGTGCCTGTTTCTGCACCCCTCGTGCCTGTTTCTGCACCCCTCGTGCCTGTTTCTGCACCCCTCGTGCCTGTTTCTGCACCCCTCGTGCCTGTTTCTGCACCCCTCGTGCCTGTTTCTGCACCCCTCGTGCCTGTTTCTGCACCCCTCGTGCCTGTTTCTGCACCCCTCTTCCCTCTTTCTGCACCCTTCTTCCCTCTTTCTGCACCTCTCGCCTGTTTCTGCACCTCTCGCCTCTTTCTGCACCTCTCGCCTCTTTCTTTTCCTCTCGCCTCTTTCTGCACCCCTCGCCTCTTTCTGCACCCCTCTTGCCTCTTTCTGCACCCCTCTTGCTTCTTTCTGCACTTCTTCTGCTTCTACCTTTTTGTACACAAAACTACAGCGTATGCTGTTTGAAACACAGGTATTCAAATATTTGTATGTTTATTTTTATGTAACATGTCACAGGGTAAAAGCAGAGAAACACACATGCAAACCTTCACAAACTTGGTCAGACTTACAACAGTAATATGGTTAGGATTGCTGTTTTACATTTGGTAGGCCTAACATTCTGAGCAGTCGATGATCAGTGATGTCATCAGTGATGTCATTTGAGATGTCATCAGTAATGTCACTGACCAGGTCATGAGTGATGTAATATGTGATGTCATCAGCAGTGCATTGCGGGGGCGTGAGTTATAGTTATCTCACCGCTGAATTTCTCTGCTTTTGTACGAGTGAAATGTCAGCCTAACTATAACGTCCCTGAAACCTGTGGTTTTTTCAGTGAATATATATATTCACTGAAAAAAACAAAGGCTACAAGGAGGTTATAGTTTGCAAATAGAATTTAAAAAACCTTAGAAATTCAGTGAAAAAAACAAAGGTTACAGGGAAGTTATAGTCAGGGTGACATTTCACTCGTACAAAACCAGAGAAATTCAGCTGTTATAGTTACCTGACTTAACTATAGCTTGCGCCCCCGCAATGCACTGCTTAAGATCTCACACATTACATCACTCATGACATGCTCATTGACATCACTGATATCATTCATGATATCTCAAATGACATCAATGATGACATCAGTGATAACATCATCCAGTGACTGTTTTTAAAAAGTTTGAGTGTTAAATATATATACTAAGGTGTATTGGTGAATCAGTGGGTGAATGAGTGTCTGTATGGATGACTCAGTGGGTGTATGACTGACTGTATAAGTGAGTGATTTGGTGTCTCAGTGAATGTATAGGTGAGGGACTGGGAGTGTGTCTGTCAGTTGATGTCCAAGTAGGTGTTTGAGTTTTTTAGTGGGTACATGATTGGCTATATGGGTGAATGATTGGTTGTCGGACTACCTCTATGGTTGTCTGGGTGTTTGTCAGTGTGTGGGTTAGGAGGTGTGTAACTTCCTGTATTGATGAGTGAGTCAGAGGCTGCATGGGGTACTGTGTGCATGTCTGAGAAGCTGTGTGAGTGAGTGTCTGTATGGCTGTCTCGGTGATTGGGTGCATATCAGTATGAGTGAGTAACTAGGTATGTGAAAGGCAGTAGAGGTGAGTGATGGGGTATATGAGTAACTATGAGTGAGTGAATATGACAGTGGCTATATGGATGAGTGTGTGCTTCTATCACTAACTGTATAGGTGAGTGAGTATGTGTTACTATTTGTATAAGCAAGTGTGTGTGTGTGTGTAATTGTTTAGATGAGTAAGTGGCTGTGTGATTGACTATATGGGTGTATAGGTGTGTGAGTAGTTCTATGGCTGACTCACTCAGTGTGTGAGTGCCTATATGGGTGTATGAGTGGATATGTCAATGGCTGTATTAGTGAGTGGGTGGGTGGGTATATGAGTGGCAGTATGGGTGAGCGAGTCGATGTGTGTAGATCTATGAATCAGTGAATGGATGTGTAAGAACTGGTATGGCTCTGTGAATGGGTTTGTGAATGGTTGTGTGGGAGTGATAGGTGTTGTATAAAAGATTCTATAGGGGTGTGAGTGGGTGCGTCAGGGATGCTCTGGATGATGTCATCACTGATGTCATCACTGATGTCATCACTGATGTCATCAGTGATGTCACTGAGCATGTCATGAGTAATGTAATATGTGAGGACATAAGCAGTGCATTGCGGGGGTGCAAGTTATAGTTAAGTCAGATAACTACAACGGATGAATTTCTCTGGTGGTTTTGTACGAGTGAAATGTCAGCCTAACTATAACATCCCTGTAACCTTTTGTTTTTTTCACTATATATATATATATATATATATATATATATATATATATATGTATATATATTTATATATATGTTTTCAAATGTAAACATTGCAAAGCCTGTAGAATGGTGAAAAATGTTTCAGTATTTCAGTCCTCATACGGACAGAAAAGGAAGGTGAATGGGTTTTACAACTGTAATACAGACCATTGTGTTAGTGCTGAGCTGTCCCTGTCCCTTAATGTATGTAGGAAGCACCATTTTTCCACTAAAAAAGCGAATACTGGAACATCAGCATACTATCAGGAATCATGACTTCACCTACTCGGTAGCAGGACATTTTTACGACAAGCATGAAAGTGATCCAGGGTTGCTGAATTTCTTTGCGGTATATAGAATTCCCCCGAATACAAGAGGAGGTAATAGGGTAATGAATCTGAGACTCTTAGAATCAAGCTATATCCTGGATTTACATACAAAATTCCCCAGTGGACTGAATAAGGATGAGAAGTTGGAAGTCCACCTGGGTTGATTCAGGTTGACTGCGATCCTTCTCTTTCTTTTTCTCTTTTAGCCTTTGGTAATATATATGTGGGTTGTACGTGGAATATCAATATTTGACTCTCTGGTGAATCATTGTTTTTAGACACATTGTTATAATGAAGACTTATGTATGGTTATTTATGATATATGTACATTTTTATACATAATCCTGATGTTTCTAATGAATGATATGAGCATATTTAATAAGAATCTTTTAAGTATATTGCATCTGATAGATTTCTATATATTTATATTAGAATATTGGGGCTGCCCAGGATGATCATCTACTTATTTATAATAACATTTTTGGGGGGATATAGTATAGGCCATAAAAGTTGTAAGGTGTATGTTTTGACTGTGATTATGTGATTCCCAGCTGAAGCCATAAGGATTCCCTCTTTTATGATCTATGTATTTGATTTAGTATTGGATTTGGGCACTGGCCCAAGATACTATGCTGCTAACTCCAAGGTTCCCTAGTCCAAGTATTATGTACAAAGTAATATGGACAGGCAAGCTTGCTTTTAGATATGTAGTTAAAATATTTTTATAATTATATATATATATAACTGCAAAATAGTGAAAAACAAATGTAAAAATATGAATATACTATATGAAATAGGGATTAGGCAATACAATCTTTGACTGATGAGAACAAGATGGAAGTAGATATGGAGGTGTTTCTTCCATGTCTATTATTTGCTGTGCCTTTAAATCTGCTTGGACTATGAGTGAAATGTAACTTTGATAAAGGCTGGGATCGGCCGAAACGCGTCAGTACGGACACGGTGACGAGAAAATAAAAGAATAAAATGTTTTACTTGCCTGGAGTGCCCACCTCTGCTCTTTTTTTCGTTAAAGAGAGTTTTGAAGAATATATATATATATATATATATGTGTATATGTGTGTGTGTGTGTGTGTGTGTGTGTGTGTATATATATATATATGTGTGTAAGTAGAACAAAGGAATGTCGCACTCAAGAGATACTGATCAAGGGTTCTTTATTCTTTCACCTACACTACCACCAACTCGTTTCACCACAAGGGCTTGTTCACAGTTGGGGAAGTAAGTTTACCATTTCAATTTATACTATTCTCCACATTGGCCCATTATGGGGCATTGCGGGATATGCAGTTTCCAACACAATATAAACAATTATTTTCAAATATTTACAGTGTTTCCATTCCATTGTTTTGCTTGTTTTTAACTTTGTTTTATCCTCTTAGCATACGCATGATGTTGCTGCACAGGTGTAGTTCATTTGGTTGAAAACATTATACTCTCACTGCTGTGTACATATGAAGTTTTGGTGACTTGATTGTAATATATAGTCCATTGACCATAAATAAGTATGAGTATACAATGCATAATTAGTCCCTTATTGAGCAGTTCAATGAAAGTGTCTCTTCCCAGTATGGAGAGTACTTAATCCATGGGATTCATCTGGGATTATATATATATGTGTGTGTGTATATATATATATATATATATATATATATATATATATATATATATATATATATATATATATATATATATATAAATTACCTTGAAGCTTCTGTACACAGTCCTGTGATAGCACAGTTTTTCCAAGGAGAGACAGAAGAACGGCACATCGAGATCCTTAACGAGGCGCTGTATTTAGGCTTTAAAAGCTGCCATGCGTCATGGAGCAGATAACAAGCAAAGTGCAGGGTGCATATCCATAGACAGACCTACGCGTTTCGGCCGTAGCCTTCTACTGGGTCATAGAGTGTAGTACATAGTGTACATTTAAAGGGAAATCACTGCTCTTTCCCACCACCAATTAAAAACGGTTATTGTGTTTAAAGGGCAAACAACCAAAATTGTCAAAATTTGTTCCTTTTCTCACAAGAAAATATATCATTGCAGTGAGTTAGAAATAAAGCAGAACTAATCATTGTAAAGTACATGACTCTTGAAGACATGATGCAACAACATCCAAGTTTACATAGTTAAACGGCAGATGTTTTGGGAGCATGCATAATAACCATGAATATACAGTAATTCCCAGCATTCCCAGACCAATCTATGTGAAGTACATAAAGTCATTATGCTCGGTCTGATATCAGCCACAAGTGTTCATAATTAACCACATTTCCAAGGAGGATAGGACTACCATTGGCAGAGATGGAAGATTCAGATAGGGTCAGCTTATCAATAGCATAATTAAACCAACAATATTTCTATGATCCTGCATCTCCATCGCAATAAGTATATATGAATATAAAGTGCAAAGTGCTTTACATTCTATGTATATCCTCTTATACACCAGATGGTCAAAATCGAAAAGAATAGTAAAGTGCAAATGCAAGTTATAAAATACGCCTGTAAGCTGCCAAAGATGTAACACGCCAAAGCATCTGCTACAGTACTGAATCCAAGAAAATCAAAATGTAAAGTGACAAGTGCTTTATCTATCTACAATGTAGATATGATGGAGTCTCAAACCAATCATTGGTCCACTCCACCATCACCGCCAAATCTACATAATGCTGCCCATACCAATGTCCCAATTAAGGTGATATCATAATAGACCAGCCTTGTGGAGAGAACCTCTATGTAGTACAAGTATCCAGCACTCGAAATCCCATAACTTCATCAAAATGAGTAAAGTACCACATGTTTTGTGGTTTTCTGTAAAGTACAGAGACCAACAAAAATTGGTCATCATCCTTGTCATCTCCAAAAGAATACATATGTGATTTTAAAGTGCTAGGTGCTGTTCTTATCCCATATTCATAAAAGTAACTTGTGCTCATAAAAACACAGATAAACTAGGAAAGATATGGACAAAACCAATGCATGGTCATAACATGATACATTCATGGGGACCTAATATTCCAAATCAAGTTAACATTCTCATGTGATTAGAACAAATTGCTGCCTTAATAAAATGAAAATTCAAATGCACAAATTCATAAGCAGAAGTTCATGAGCAAAACTTCAGACATTCAGATGTAATTAACTTCGATGTAAAAAACCCCAGAGACCAATGTTAAGCATCAATTCTAGGGATCATAAAACATCATCAGACATCATACAACACCATAGACAGATCCTACAGAAAGGTATAGAGTTTGGCATCAGTATTAAGGCCCCATGGATTTTCTGTGCCAAGTGTAATAATCCATCTAGATTCTGCACACCTCAAAGCCAGTTCTCGGTCTCCTCCCCTGATCTTCATTGGGATGTGCTCAATACCAAAGTAAAATAAATTATTTTCCAAAATACCTTCATGTTCTTTCTAAATATGTTTGGCCAGTACATATGTGAAATCCTTGTTAATGACAGCTCACAGACGTTGAAGAATGCGTAATTTTAATTTGTTCACAGTACTGCCCACATATCGTTTGCCACAGACGCATTCTAGGAGATGGACTACATGGGTGGTTTCACAGGTTATCCTTTCTTTGATGGATTTCTTGATACCCTGTATGGTTGTTACATCCACCCTGTTGCGGCCATAGTTGCATGCTTTACATTTAGGGCATTTTACAAAACCCTTATATGTAAGCCAGTTACTTTTTTGTGAGCTTTTGTTGGAAAAATAACTCTGGGTTAGCAAATTCCCCAAGGAGGGTATTTTTCTGTATGTAATGTTTACATGTTCTGAAATATGGTGTTTGAGTTCATGGTCTTTCTTTAAAGCATTCCAGTGTTTAGTAATTGCTTGTTTGATGATTTTGCTTGAACTATTGAAATCTGTAATGAATCTGCTAGATTCTGCAGTTGATTCTGTAGGTGTGATCATTTTTTTAGGCAGCAATAGATTCTCTTTTTTGTTTAGTAGCCCTTCTGCGTGCATCATCCAGAACAATTATAGGGTATCCTCTTCTTCGAAATCTGTCATACATTAGGTCAATTTATCTTTCGTACTCATCATCCTCGGAGCAGTTCCTGTGAGCTCACAGGAATTCCCCGTATGGGATGCTCCATTTTAGAGCTTTAGGGTGTGCGCTGTTTCCTGATAAAATGCTGTTGCATGCTGTGGTTTTATGGAAGAGGGTCTTTCCTCTTTGATATAGATCCGTATATCGAGATAATCAATGCAGGTCTTACTGTACGTATGGGTGAATCGTAGATTCAGGGAGTTATTCAATGATGTCAAAAAATCTTTAAGATCACTTTCTTCCCCCTCCCATATCAAACAGAGATCATCGATATAGCGGACCCAAAGCACCACCTTCTCCAAATAAATGCTGTTATCTTCTGACCACAGACATTCAGCTTCCCAGAAACCCATCATGAGCTTCGCATACGTAGGGGTGAAAGATGTGCCCATGGCAGTTCCTTGTTTCTGCTTATAAAATTTGCCATCAAAAATAAAAAATGTGTCCGTTAAGCAAAAGGACATCATCTCAAGGAGCATTTTTGTGTGTCGAAGTAAACTTGGGGACCGTGATCCCATAAAATATTCGCATGCCCTCAAGCCATCCTCATGAATTGAGGTGTAAAGAGAGACCATGTCCACTGTTGCCATAATGTATCCAGATTTCCAAGGAATGTCATTGATGCGTTTCAAGAAGTCTATGGAATCTCGTATGTACGACGGTAGATCTATTACATATGGAAACAGGAAAATATCTACAAATCTGGATGTGTTCCCCAAAAGCGAACCACAGGAACTAAGAATGGGGCGACCAGGAGGGATATCTAAATTCTTGTGTACTTTGGACAACACATACAGGGTTGGGATGATTATTTATATATACATATATATATATATATATATATATATATATATATATATATATATATATATATATTCACTGAAAAAACCGTAGGTTTCAGACATGTTATAGTTACAAATTAGCATTTAAAAAACCTTTGAAATTCACTGAAAAAACCATAGGTTTTAGGGACAGTTATAGTTAGTTGGACATTGCACTCGTACAAAACCCGTGAAATTCCCCCGTTATAGTTAGTCCAGCTAACTATAACTCGCGCCCGCAATGCACTGCTGATGACGTCACATATTACATCACTCATGACATGGTCAGTGACATCACTGATGACATCACTGATGACATCTCAAATGACATCACTGATGACATCATCCAGTGACTGTGTGTTTCTGTAAAGTTTAAATATTTTTAATATATATAGGAAAAGACGTATTGAAGAATGAGTGGGTGTGTAAGTGTCTGTATGGATGATTTAGTAGGTGCGTGACTGACTCTATAAGTGAGTGATTTAACGTATCTTACTGAATGCATGGGTTAGTGACTAAACTGGGTGAATGTCTGTATCCGTCTGTCTGTTGCTGTGTAAGTGGCTGCATGTGTTTGTGAATAGCTACATGAGTGTCTATATGAGTTATTGAATGCTTGTCTGAGTATCTGTATGGGTGCCTGAGTGTTTGTGTGGGAGGGGTGTGTGCAACTCTGTGCATAGATGTGTGAGTGGGTGATTCACTGGGTGGATGGTTTCAAGAGTGCATCTGTGATAGACTGTATGGGTGGGTAAGTGTGTGTAAGAGTGTGTTAGTGAGTGAATGTATGTCCCAGTGGTACATGTGTGAGTAACTACATATGTGAAAGGCAGTATATATGTGTGTTGGAGTATATAAATAGCTATAAGCGAGAGTGAGTGATTGTGATAGTGGCTGTATGGATGAGTGTGTGCTTGTATCAGTGATTGTATAAGAGCGTAAGAATGTGCTACTATTTGTATGAGTAAGTGAGCTGGTGTGTGTATAACTGTATAGGTGAGTAAATGGTAGTGTTTAATTATTTGCATGACTGACTAGGTGTGTGAGTACCTCTATGGATGAGTGGCGGTGTTTGAGTGTCTATATAGGAGTATGAGTGCATATGATAGTCCTGTACTGAGTGACCGTAAGTATGAGTGACTGTACGGGTGAGTGAGTGGATGTGTGCGTAGACCTAAGAATCAGTGAGTGGGTATGTAGTTATTGGTGTTGGAGTGTCTATGGTTTTGCGAATGGCAGTCTGTAATTTAGAGTGGGTGTATCAAAGGTTATATTAGGGTGTGAGGAGGTGCATCAGATTATCACGTGGATGATGTCATCAGTGATGTCATTTGAGATGTCATCAGTGATGTCATCAGTGATGTCACTGACCATGTCATGAGTGATGTAATATGTGACGTCATCAGCAGTGCATTGCGGGGGCGCGAGTTATAGTTAGCTGGACTAACAATAACGGGGGAATTTCACGGGTTTTGTACGAGTGCAATGTCCAACTAACTATAACTGTCCCTGAAACCTATGGTTTTTTCAGTGAATTTCAAAGGTTTTTTAAATGCTAATTTGTAACTATAACATGTCTGAAACCTACGGTTTTTTCAGTGAATTTCAAAGGTTTTGTAAATGACAATTTTTAAATGTATTAATTGTTATATACATTTTTTTCATACTGATTTCCAAATTTTTAAGAAACAATTTTTTTTAAATATTTTATTTTTTAAATTACATTGTAATTACATTATATATTACATTACAAAAAATACTTTCTCAGAATGAATTACTTTAGTTTAAATACTTTGCACATAGGCAATAGACTTTTAAGTACAGTAGTTACAGTTGTTGCAATGGGCAACACATTTTCAAACACAATGCAACATTCAGCTCAATGTGAATTTCTAGTTAAATGCAATTAGTTACTTTATGGATTACTTTTCTAACCACAGGACTGGATCCTAGATTCAGTCCTGGGACATCTCCTGTAAACAGTTGAGTAAAAGCGTTTTGGTTACAGTCGTGATTTTTAAGGAATATTATTGTACTTTAAAAGTTCACACTTAGAAACTTTTTCTCATAGAATCACCAATGTTAACTATGGAAGGAAATTCACTTAGAAGTTAAAAACTGTTATCGTTAATTTTTCTTACTCAGTGTTGGATCCTGGATCCAGCACTGGTGCATCTCCTGTAAACAGTTGAAAGAATGCGTTTAAGTCATACAGGCGATTTTTTAGGAATATTTGTAGTTTGTGAAAATCGACACTTTGAAACTTTTCTGCTGAAAACCAGACAATGGATTCCTATGGAAGAAAATATAAGTTACTGGTAAGTACGGTTAAAATTACTTTTCAGGGTCAGTGCTGGGCTAAAAGATGCAGCACTGGGTTCTCTCCTGATAACAGGTGAGTAAATTGGAATTCGTACTTTGGTTGATTTTAGAGGAATATTATAAAGTTCCAAAACTCCACACTTAGAAGAATTTCCAAGTGAAACCAGTCAATGTTAGCCTATGAAGGAAATTCAAGTTACTGGTAAGTACGGTTAAAATTACTTTTCAGGGTCAGTGCTGGGCTAAAAGATGCAGCACTGGGTTCTCTCCTGATAACAGGTGAGTAAATTGGAATTCGTACTTTGGTTGATTTTAGAGGAATATTATAAAGTTCCAAAACTCCACACTTAGAAGAATTTCCAAGTGAAACCAGTCAATGTTAGCCTATGGAAGGAAATTCAAGTTACTGGTAAGTACGGTTAAAATTACTTTTCAGGATTAGTACTGGGCTGAAAGATGCAGCACTGAGGTCTCTCCTTATAACAGGTGAGTAAATAGGAATTCGTATTTCGGATGATTTTAGAAGAATATTTGCACAATGGTGAAGGGAGGGGCGGGGCCTGAGGTGACATCTGTGCAAACGCGCCCCGTGGCGCGTTTTAAGTTGGGGGATTAAGTCCCCTTGAATCCTGAGGGTCCCTAGGGGCCAACTAGCCCACCAGGAACCTCCAATATGCGCCAGGGGGCTGCGTTGCAGAGACGTGTAGAGGCCACACCCCTTTTACACCTCTCTGCAACGCAGCTCTGTGGCGCTTTCTGGATGTACCTGTTGGGCTAGTTGGCCCCAGGGACCCTCAGGATTGAAGGGGATTTAATTCCCCATCTTAAACGCGCCACGGGGCCTGTTTGCACACATGTCACCTGAAGCCCCGCCCTCCCTTCACCACTGTGCAAACGCGCCCCGTGGCGCGTTTTAAGTTGGGGAA